>JBBPDI010000022.1:3720635-3738584 GCA_037974545.1 Cucumis variabilis
TTTCCTAGGTGTAAATGTAGCTTCTATATTTTACTCATGTTTTTATCATATTACATCTCGTTAAAATTTAGGTGGAATTTTTTTTGTTGGTACAATCACGGGTTATAATATTTGAACCACAAGCCTTTTGGCCTTCGATATATACATATATATGTAGGTGCAGTGAGGGAATCTAGAAATATTATATAGGAAGTATCAGACACTATATAATAAACACACTAAATAATGTTAAAAAATTAAATATATCGACGTTTCACTGATACTCTAATAACATTAATTACATTTGTAACAATAAAAAAAGACCGACAGTTTCCACATGATTTTTTGTAATGTAAATATGTGAATTTAAAATTTGTATCAAGAAAAGAAAAGAAAAAAAGAAAAAAAGAAAAAAGAAAAAAAGAAAAAAAAGAATAATACATTTTTAATGGAATATTGTTGAGAGAGTGGAAGTTTGGATCACTAACTTTGTTGCATTAATTTTTTTTTGTTAGATAACAAATGAGAGTCAGGAAATAAGTTACGATTTTATAATGATTTTTTTTTTAAAAAAATTATCTTCCTTCTAGAAAATCGTGTAGGGTGCACAACCACTCCAATATAAGCAAATTTAGGTAAAATGAAACTAAATTTAATATATATTGTAATCTAACATTTCAAAATTAATATTAAAATACAAAAACCGATCATGGGAGGAAGGGCACGTGCCCCTGACCCCTTAATAAATCCGCTCCTATGCAGGTGAGTTGGTAATTTTGAACTGCAAAATTGCCTAAAATAGCTCAATTTAGAAAAGAGGAGTTTGCAAAAATAGCAGAAAAAAGTTATGATAATAGGGCTCATGTCACTACATTTTCTAAATTGCAAAAATAGCAAATTTAAAAGCGGATAACCCTCTTATAGCTCTATGATAGTCCTCTGTCGTCTGATATCATTAATTACTTGTTATATTTGTCATATTCACAATATGCAAAAAAGAGGTGCTATGAGCTATTTTTTTTCTAAATCTTTTTGTCATATGATGCAATTTCTCTTTAGAAAATAAATAAAATTTACAGCACAAGGAAACAATATTACCAAAAAAGGCAACTTTTGACCGATCATATGTTACATTTTTTTAAATTCCAAATTTGCCCTTCATTTTTCTTCGTCTTGACTTTTTCTTCCTCTCGTGCTATCAGAGATGACTTCTATCACTTATTTCGTGCTATCAACAATGCATTCTATCAATGACATCATGACAATATGTCAATTTAGTGTTAATGAATCTATCATAGCTTGAACTTTGAATTTTTAGATGATATATATAAATGTTGATAGCATAACTTTAATCAATAACTTATTTGAACAAAGTTGCAACTATATCAATTTTTATTCAAAATTGTATCTACTATATCCAGTTAACGTTCTAATTTACAAAAGCTTAAGCATTACAATTGAATGTCATACAAAAGCACAAACATAACAATCTATTGTCAAACAAAATTCTATCAAATATAAAAAACAAACACCTAATTATTACATTTGTAATATTTTAAGATTGAAGTTTGGAGTACATTTGTAATATTTTAAGATCGAAATTTGGAGTATCTACCATTCCACCTTGGAGAATGCCTTGTAGCCTTACTTGGAGACACTTTTTTTTTTTTTTTTTATCTTGTTTGGACGTTTTTGCATTCTTTAAAATTTTTTCAAACTCATCCATATTTTCAGTTGCACCCTTTGGCCTATATGTGTTTTTGTACTATTTTTAAGAGTCTTTTCAATAACCTGAAATCATAAAATAAAAAATGACATATCTAATTAGTAAGGTAAATAAAGTTCGCTATCATTCATACTATTAGTAATAGAAGCTCAAAGCTATCACGGAGAGGATGCTAATCCTATCTTTTTCCTTTGTCCATTTATGCTAAAACAAGCTACAATCTCACTTTATGGAAATGTTACCTTGATATCATTTATAGTATAGCCTATTAGGGAAGTCACTTATACTAGTGATATCATTCCATTGTTTATTATTGATAGATACTATTAGTAGATGATATTAGTGATATCCTTCTACTGTTAGCAACATCACTAACAAAAGATATCAATGATAGCAACTGATAGCACGTTTCTCAAATTGAAAATTAGTTTGTCCTTTAGTGGTTACATTGATAGAAGCTATTGTTGATAGTTGCTATCAATGATATCAATTATATTGATACCACATTTCTTAAATTCAAAGTTATCATTGATAGCATCAATTAGTGATAGAAACTCATAAAAACTATCGATTGTTATAACTTAATAGCAACTATCAATGATAACTTTCTATTTGAGAAACGAAGGAAGAAACATTTGTAATGGTGAAAAATAGAAAGTTATGAATAATAGTAGCAATCGATGATAACAACTGATAGCAACTATCATTGATATTCACTAATTTTAACTATCATTAATTCCTTTCAACGTGAGAAAATAAAAAAGATGTGTGCGTGCAGAACAATCATTTCTTAAACTTATCAAATCGAATCGAAAGTTACAAATGATAGTATCTATTAGTGGTAGAAGCTATTAGTGATAAGTGATACCTTTGAATTTGAACAATTTGGAAGGAACCCAAAATGGTGACAGCACATGGATATTTTAGCCTTTTACTAATTTATTTTTGGCTATATATACCATTATTTTTATCTTTGAGTTATATGTGCCATTGTTCTAGGTCTTTTTTTTCTAATTTTTTTTTTACCATTTATTTAACTAACCCTCTCAAAATTTTAAATATTAAGAATCTCTGTTGCGTTTAGAGATTCTTTCGCCTTTAAATTTTTCATAGGTCGTTGAGCATTTGGTTAGAAAAAAGTGGAGAAATCTCATTCCTAAATTCATTTGGTAGTTAATTATGTGTTTTTTTAGAAAACAAAAACAAAACAATTCAAGTTGGTAGAGTTCAACAATGATTATAATGACGATGTACTTCTCTTGAAGCCTGAAATTCATCTTATCTTTTACCTTTGTTATATCCAATGAAAAAAAAAAGTATTTTTAACCCTAAAGTTGTGAGATTGTATCAATTGTTTAAACTTTCTACTTTATTAATTTTAACTCTAAACTTTTACTACTGTCGCAATTTGAATTCTTTAATAAGTTTTTGCTCGAAGTATCATTAAGAAAAAGTTTGTTCCACAAAGTTTAATGAATTATAAAACATGCAAAATTGACATGTGCGTGTGTATATATAGACACTATATTACACTACAAGAAATTTCGAAACTCCCAGCATAGCTTCTCACCGTCGGGAGAAACTGCGTTGGCGACACACCATTTGTTGCATCGAGAGAGATGATATCTTCTGACATATAAAAAATATGTTGGTAATTAGTTGCATCTCCCGACGTCATGTTGTATAGGTGTTGGGAGATAGAGGCAAACTCCTGATGCTGCCTGATATGCATCGGGAGTTCTCCTTTAAATTGTCGCAACGATATGTGTTCCACATATTTGCGAAGAAAGAGCCCTTAACGGAAAAAAACCCTAAAATGTCGCCCCTGTCCTCTGATGTTGTCGCAGCCCTTGTCCTCCGGTGCCACCAACCCCTTATCTCTTCTGAGAAATAATTTATTTAAGCTAATTTAAGATATTCCCTAAAATCCATTTTGTGAGAATTTTTTAGCGATTTTTTGCATTTCAGGTATTATATTCTTTCATTTTGTGAGTTTTCTTTTGATTTGGATAGGGATTCAGTAAGCTGTGAGATGAGTGAAATTTGATGATGAAATGGTTGGAGTTTCTTTGCGTTTATCAGTTGAAAACTGTTTGCGTTTCTTGAGTTCAAATTATTGTTCTTGGTTGCTGTTGAGAAAAATAGATGGACATAGATGTAGAAATTATATGCTTGTTGTTAATTTAGACATTCCCTTCTTACTTCTTTTAAAATACTAATTCTTTTACCATTTTAGACTTCTTTTAATTATTGATAGTAAATTTGTATAAGAAATGATTCAAGAGGTTGGTTGGAAAGTTAGAAAGTTAGGGAAGGTATATGGATAAATGGATTTCCTTTGAAGTAATATATTGTTAGGCTACTAACACTGATTTGGACAGAAAGCACTATAACAATGGCTAAACAGAGACGGTACTCTGATTTACTTTATTTATTTATAAGCTAAAATGATTACAACGTCACAATACGAAAAGAAACCAACAAAGAACAACAAAGAAAAGAACATACAAGTCTCCTTTGATAGAAAGAGACCCTTGCGACTACAACAACCTTACACCTTAAAGAAGATAAAAAAATACCATAGCTACCCAATATACCTAACAATAGCTATTCATAGGCTCACCTATCTTTCTTCCCAGTGGGCCCTACCTTGCACGATCTTCCTTTCAATCATCCTTCATTAATACTATCCTGTATAGTTACCTTTCTACCCCTCCTCCTATATGTGTGGATAATTGGAGGCCTTACAATACCCCTTGGCTCCAAGTTCACCTTGTCCTTAAGGTGGAAGGTGGAAAATTATTGATTCATTTGGTAAACTGCTTCCCATGTAGCCTCAATCTCGGGTAGCTCTTTCCATTTCACTAACCATTCATTGGCCCCCAGTTCAGTATTCCAACAGACCCTCAGCACGGTCTTTGGTCTTAATTGTAGTTCAAAGTCTTCCGTCAGGACTGGTTGTTGGATTTTCACCACTTGCTGTTTCTCCAATTTCAGTTTAAGTTGGGAAATGTGAAAGACATTATGAACAGAGGCTTCAGGAGGTAATTGTAGTCTATACGCCACTTCTCCAATTTCCTCAACAATCTTATATGGTCCGTAGAATTTAGGAGCCAACTTCTCAGATCTCTTTCGTGCTAATGAACGTTGCCTATATGGTCGAAGCTTGAGATATACCTCATCTCCCACCTTGAACTTAAGCTCTCTCCTTTTTGTGTTGGCCATTTTCTTAATTCGGTTCTGCGCGATGTTCAAGTTTTCCTTTAGAGCATTCAGGGTTAAATCCTTCTCTTTAAACATTTGTTCCACTTCATTGTGAGGAGTCTTGTTGTTGCCATACGATATCAGAAGGAGGGAGGGGGGTTGCCATCTACAATCTGGAAGGGATTGGATCTTGTGGAAGCATGAAAGGTTGTGTTATACCATAATTCTGCCCAAGGAATGAATTTATTCCACTTCTGAGGTTGTTCATTACAAAAACACCTTAAATATGTTTCTACGCAGCGATTTACTCTTTCGGTTTACCTGTCCGTTTGTGGATGGAACGCCGTACTTGTTTTTAGGAGTGTCCCCATGTTAGCAAATAGTTCTTTCCAAAAATTGCTAATGAAAATTTTGTTTCTGTCGGATATGATTGACTTGGGTATTCCATGTCTACTCACTACCCTATCAATAAATACTTCGACCACTTGCTTGGTAATAAAGGGGTGTCTCATGGTGATGAAATACGAAAATTTGCTTAATTGGTCCACTATTACCAAGATCACATTCATTCCTCCTGCCTTAGGTAATCCTTCAATGAAGTCCATGGACCATTCCTCCAAAATTCTTTCAGGGATTGGAATTGGTTGCAAAACTCCAGTCGATTTAATAGCTTCCAACTTATTTCTCTGGCATACCTTACACTCCTCTACATATTTTTTTTACATCCGCTTTCATGCTCTTCCAATAAAGTTCCCATACATTCTTTTATAGATTCTTAAGAATCTGGAGTGGCCTATCAAATTGATCATGAAATGTATGAAGTAGGGTGGGAATCGAGGAGGATCTCTTGGACAACACTATTCGTTTCTTATACAGTAGGTTTTCATTAATTCATTGGAATTTACTAGACTCATCAGGATTTTCCTTTAATTCTTCGATGATTCTTTTAAGATCCTTATCTAACTCGACCTCCTTCTCAACCACTTCCATGTTAACAATACCCGTGGTGGACATACTCCTCAATTCTAGTGACTGTTCTATTCGGAAGAGTGCATCAGTCACTTTGTTTTGTAAACCCAGTTGGTAAAGTATTTCGATGTCGTACCCTAGAAGTTTTTTCAACCACTTCCGAAACTGGGGTTGCATTTCCCTCTGTTCTAAAAGAAATTTATGGGCTCTCTGATCCGAGATGATGGTAAACTTCCTTCCCAGAAGGTAATGTCTCCACTTTTATACCGAAAGGACTACTGCCATCAATTCCCTCTCGTATATGGATTTGGTTTGAGCTCTAGATGAAAGTTTCTAACTTAAAAAACAATGGGGTGGCCATTTTGAGATAGAACTGCCCCTAGAGCAATCTCGGAAGCATCCGTTTCAATGAGGAAGGGTAGGTTCCAGTCCGGTAGGGTTAGCACGGGTAAGGTTGTTATGCCTAACTTTAACTTATCAAATGCCTCTGTCGCTTCTTCACTCTATAGGAATGAGTTCTTTTGCAGTAACTTGGTTAAAAGTCCTGCAACCTCCCCATATCCCTTGACGAATCTTCTGTAGTAACCAATCAAGCCTAAAACCCCCCTCAATCCAGTTACATTTTTGGGCTAGGGCCAATTTACCATGTCCTTAATCTTCTCTTCATTTGCCTCTACACCTTTATTGGATATTAAATATCCCAAGTATTGGATTTGCGAGTGAGCTATCACACTTTTTTTCTTTGTTGGCAAAGAACTGGTTATCCCTCATGACTGCAAATACCATGCCTAAATGCTTCTCATGCTCTGTGAGGTCCGTGCTATACACAAGTATATCGTAAAAAAAAAACAATACACATCTTAGAAAAGGTTTAAATACCTGATTCATCAATGATTGGAAAGTAGTTGGTGCGTTGGTGAGGCCGAACAACATGACCAAGAACTCATGGTGTCCTTCATGGGTCCTGAATGTAGTTTTTTCAATATCTTCCTCCTTCATCCGTATCTGAGGATACCCTGATTTTAGATCCAACTTTGAGAAGACTGTAGCTCCGTGCAACTCAACTAACAATTCCTGATCTATCACAGGTATTGAAAATTATCACATATGGTTACTTGGTTTAATTTCCTGTAGTCAACACAGAACCTCCACCCTCGATCTTTCTTTCTAACCAGCAAAATAAGATTGGAGTAAGGGCTATGGCTGGGTCAGATTATCCCAGTTTAGAACATCTCGGTTACCAACTTCTTAATTTCTTCCTTTTGGATGTGACCATACTTGTAGGGTCTCACGTTGATAGGTTTCTATCCTAGCAACAACAAAATACGATGGTCAACTTCTCTCTTAGGTGGTAACCCTTTAAGTTCCTCAAATAAATCCATGTATTGCTTTAGCAGGAATTGAATCATTGGGGACTCCTCCTCATCGCCCTTCACCCTCTATTCTTCATCAGATTCTCCATCCCTCTCTGCAACATAACTCTGCAGTTCTAATAGGAAGCCTTGATCCTCCTCTTCCCATGTTTTTTCTATGGTTTTCAGAGAACATTCAGCTCAAGTAAGTGAAGGATCACCTTTGAAGGTTATCTATTTTCCCCCCATCCAAAATGTCATGGTCAGTGATGGCCAATGTATCTTCATGGTTCCAGTTGTATCCATCCATTACATTCCTAAGATGAGATCCACATTCCTAAGCTCAATTGCTAAAAAATTTGCCACAATTATGATCTTCTTTAGTTCCAGTTCTAATCTCTTACACACCTCTCTTCCTTGGCATCTCGTACCATCTCTAATAGTGACCCCGAATGGAGTACCCTTCTCTAGTGTTAATCCCATTCCCTCAACAATCTTGTTGTGGATGAAGTTGTGGGTGGCCTCGCTATCAATCAGTGTCAGTACTTCCCTCCTTTTGATTCCACCGTTTATCTTCATGGTTCCTTTACTTGTTAGTCCATGTATTGCTTTCAACTTAATTTCGGTTCCCTCCTCCAATTTAATCTGTTTCAATTCTAACACCTCCTCATTAGACTCCTCTGTTCTGCCTTCCTCTTCCAGATTTTCTTCTTCATTCATGATAAACAACATCAGCTTTCGTTTTTCCTTCATTTTGCATTGGTGTCTCGGTGAATATCTTTCATTGCATTTAAAACATAGACCCTTGTCCAATCTTGCTATGAATTCTGCATCAGATAAACGTTTCACCGGTGGTTCACTCTTCTGGTAGTTGCCTCTAATGGGAATTTTGACTTGTTTAAACGGAAATTCTGTTTTTCTGGTTATTCCATTTTCAACTCCTTCTTTTCTTGTTATCCGTTCCTCTCCATTCTACCTTTGACCATTTCAGGGCTAAATTCCTATCGTTGACCAACTGTGCTTCTCTCATACATTCTTTCAGAGTGTGTGGATTATGACTCACCACTTTGACTTGGAGAGTCGACTCTAACCCGGTCATGAACGCGTCCTTTAATACACTCTCTGTCATATGGGGTAGGGGTGCCGAATAATTAACAAATTTCTTTACGTAATCGTTGTAGGAACCATCCTGTTGAATTCTGATCAGTCTCGCTACTGAACTCTTCTGGCCTGTGTCTTTAAAGAATTCAAACATCCTTTCCTTCAAATCCTCCCACGATTCCACCTTCTTCCTATTATGTGACCATCTATACCAGTCTACCTCATCTTGTCCAAAGCTTACTACTGCCACTTTGACCTTTTCTGCTTCAGGTAAATTATTGATTTCCAAGAAATGCTCTGCTCGGTAGACCCAAGATTTCAGGTTTTCTCCCCAGAACATTTGCATTTCCAGTTTCTTGTATTTGTTGCGGTCGACCATGGTCAAGTTCCCTTCATTGGTAGTATCAGTTTCCTCGGCCTTTCCCTTTAGTTTCATGATTGATCCATCAGAGGTCCCAGACTCATCTCTTCTTTTGTAGCTTTGTCTCTCTTTCAGATCCTCAGCCATCCTCTCCATCGATTTTTTCATCTCTAATAACATCTCCTTTAGACCCATTATCTCCTTCTCTGTTCCATCAACTCTGTCTTCTATTTGTCTCTGCGCCATCAGTCTTGTAACCACCCCAATTTTTTCGAGTGCTGATACCAAATGTTAGGCTACTAACATTGATTTGGATAGAAAGCACTATAACAATTGCTAAATAGAGGTGATACTCTGATTTACTTTATTTATATATAAGCCAAAATGATTACAACGCCACAATATGAAAAGAAACCAACAAAGAACAACAAAGAAAAGAACATGCCAGTCTCCTTTGATAGAAAGAGACCCTTGCGGCTATAACAGCCTTACACCTTAAAGAAAATACCCTAGCTACCCAATACCTAACAATACTATTTATAGGCTCACCTATCTTTCCTCCCAGTGGGCCCTACCTTACACGATCTTCCTTCCAATCATCCTTCATTAATATTATCCTATGCAATTACCTTTCTACCCCTCCTCCTATATGTGTGGATAATTGGGGGCCTTACATATATTTTATGAAGATTAATATATTTTAAGTTTTCTCCCAATTTATGACTTTTTTTAAGAGAAGATTTGTAAAACCCGCCAATTAACCAAAATCCAACACAACAACCTCCTCATTAAAAACTGAGAAGAATCAGCAAAACAAATTAACAACAACCTCACCCTATCCATTTAAAAAGAAGGAGAAGTAAGTCAAGAAAAATAACAAAAATATATTCTTAACGATAAAGATGAAGTATTAAGTTGAATCTAAAGGTTAAAGGGTGCTTAGCTCTTATCAACATGAAGTATGGTCTATGGTTCTGCTTGCTTTCTCATTTAGAGTTTCTCATTTAGAGTGTGGATGTGTGATGTGTTTTGAGCTATTGTGGATATGAAATTTTGATTCTAAGTATGAGACTAGGCTAGGTGACTAATTTAGGGTTATGCGATAAAAGGTGCTAACACCTACTTATGCATTGCTTATGTCTAATGATGTGTCTATTGTCTACAATTTTTCCAATCTCTTGCTCAAGTGTGTAATTAAAAGGAGAGGTTTAATGCATAAGCCAGGGTTGAACACAAGCAATCTTTGTTTACTTAAGGTTATAACGTGTTTTCTTACTTCATGCGGTATCTATACAGTACAAATGTATTCACAATATTATCTACCATATGCATGACTATACTATGTGCGTGGAGAAATAAGATGGAAATGGTTATGCGTGATATATGATCTCAACTTTGTATAGGCGATGTAGATGAAGGAATGTCTATATAACCAAACGCAATACAAGGTTAATTAGTTGATTGAGGCGATGCAAATTATTTGCTAACTTCAAATTTAGGACGAGCCTCTTTTCGGTGCCTTCACCATACTTACTCATTTTTTGAAATGAAAATACTCAAAGTTACCAGATGATTTATATATAATCTATTTGATTGCATTATCTACCACTCATCCTATATTAAGGCGAGTAACCTCTTGGTGCCTTATTGTCACACTTGCATTTCTGATATATATTTGTTAAGGAGGAATTCAGTGACAAGATTGTATTGCTACATTTTCTTCACCACCTATTTAGTCAAGTCCAGGTCATCACTCTTTCAAATGATAACATTCAATACTTCATTTTTTTTCTCTTGAACATAATGAGGTATTTATTTGCAACACTCAACTTGTAAGACCCATACTTAAAACTAAGAAATAAGAAATAAATTTGGGCTAATTAAGTATGACAAGAAGGCGTTTTAAGTAGTCTATGCGTTAAGAAGTTGGCAATTTAGTTAAATGTTGAAGGAGGTTTACGCGATAAGGATTTCTCGGCATTACTTTGCGAATAAAGATACAACACGAGAAGAAAGACGGTGAAAAGAAATAAGAAAAATTCGGAAAAATTACTTAAGTGTGTTAAGGGGCATGTGTAGAGTTTATGTGAAGCATGAATGAATTAAATCTTAAGCTTACACGTGCCCTACTGAGAATGGAAGCTGGCCGAGCTTAAGGATGACTAAGCTATTTTAAGACTAGTATAAATAAGAGAATAAGGTCAGGTTATTGAGGATTGTCATTCTAAAATTTGCAGAGAGAAGCTTAAGAGCTGAAGTGTTGCTATTTTTGCATACACGCGAAGAGGAAGAAAAGGAGCATTTTGAGTTTATTTTCCCAAGTGTTGTGAGTGTTTTCTTTAAAATGTTTATATTAAAAGCTTTCCTTTGGTAAATCTCTGATGTTTGAATTAATGATTTCAATTCAAATAATTTTTAAAAGAGGTTTATATGAAAAGTTTATGTGTATCTTAAAGTATGTTTATTGAGATTTCGAAAGTTTATGAACGGTGTTCAAACCATTAGTTATGTCCTTTAATGAGCTAACTGTTATGTGCATATAAGGAGTAAAGGCTACCATGAGGTGAAAGGGGCTACATGGTGAATCGAGGTCGGGCAATGTGTAAAAGATGTGCATTACGTCTCAACTTGAGCAACAAGGACGAATCTGTATATTCTTGGATGTTGTTAATCACGGTAGTCTAAATGCAAAGTAATGAGACTTAGCATAGAGAATGATTCAGAATCCTTGGTCAAAGGAATGTTTAGAAACTAATGTGTGTGTATGCGAGATGTGTCATTTATGTAAACGATATGTTTCGATGAACTGATATACTTCAGTCTTGTGTATGATAAATGATATTTGTAAAGGCTTTGCGAGATTTCATAAAATCTCACTGAGTCTTTTAGACTTATGTTTTAAAGTTTACTTTCAAAGAACTAGGCGTTAAGGCCAAGGAAAGGTGAAGGACTTGCTAGACGAGTAGACTGCTAAGGCGTTTTACTTCTTAAAGCTATAAGAGTTGTGTCTATGTAAGGTTGTATAGTTATTGTTAAGTGCTTAGTCAAAGCTTAATAAAGTTTTAGTTTGGCTTACTTCTTTGTGTTAAGTATTTTATCGCCTAAAAGTATTTGCTATGTTATACGTTAAGATAAATGAAAGTTTTACTAGGCGATTAAGCAAAACTTAAGGACCTCAAGACTGAATGTCTTTGGCGTTAACACATCAAGTATGAAGGGATAAAAGCCCTTGGCAGCGGAAGATTTTACACAACGATTCCTCAATTTAATTTGGGAATCCCAAAATACCAGTACATTGACAAAAATAATTAAGAAATTAATTTTCTTATTAAGCATGCTTTAATAAAGTATATACTAGAAAAAGAAAAGGAAAAACTTACGTAGTTTGACATATTTGAATCTACTAAATCTCTAAATTTGGGGACACCACCCATCGGAGACCTTCTGATGAGATTGATTTATGGGAACCAATTGAGATGAAAATTTTTTTAGAGAGAAAACTATTTTTTTAGATAGCAAAAGTGTTGGCTTTTTCTTCATTAAGAAAAACTATTTTCCTTTTGCATATTTATAACTCCATTTCCTACTCTTTTTTTATGGAGTAGGAGAGAATTATGAGATTTTATTAATTTAAAAAATATTAAACTAATAGAAATTTCAAATAAACTAATTAATTAATTAATCAGTTAATAATTAATTAAATCATATTTAATTAATATTTTATTTAAATCATATTTCATAAATATCTCTTCAATGTCTTTTTTAAAATTAATTTAATTAAATAAAATAAAACTAAACTATTAATTAATTCTCCAATTAATTAATAGCTAAATTAAATATCTTATATTTAACTTAATATTTGAATCATATTCAAATATAAAATTTTCTCTTAACCAATAATTTTAATATTAATCGAATTCACATTAAATTAATATTTATTCATTCACATTAAATTAATATTTGAACTCACACTACTACAAATTTGATCTTTCTTGACGCACGCAAATTTTGATTTTTTAATGGTCATGACAAAGGAAAATTTTTCTTGATACAATGTTTATCTTGACGGTCATGTACGTTTGAAGAAATATGAAAAAACGTAAAAAAATATGGATCCTTGATTTTCTTAATGGGCAAAGTTCCCTTAGTTTTGTTGATGGTCTACAAACGTCAAGAAAACTATTAAGTTAGTTAGGTTTTCTTGATGGACGAGACCCATATCAAGGGATGAATTTTCTTGATTTGCAATGGCCATCATAAAAAAATTAATATATTTGTTTTGAATTTTTTGATGAGTTTAGAATTTTCTTGATGAGTCTAAAGTTTCTTAATGGACAAAGACCAAAAAAAATCATGGGCAAGGTTCATCAAGGAAAATGATATCTTGATGGACATTGCCCATCAAGATTTTTTTAAAAATAATTTTGGGTTTAGGATAAGATCATGTGCAAGGCCCATCAAGAAAAATGATATCTTGATGAGCATTGCCCATCAAGAAAAAATTATTTTCTACGAAGCACAAAATTCACACCCTCGTTAATTGGCTCAGAAAACACGATATTCATAAATAATATTCTTAAGTATTTACTATTTTTTTCAATTATTACTTGCTATTCATCAATAATACAATATTACTTTTTTAAAAGTTACTCGTTGTAATTATAATTAGATTGAAATAAGTGACTTTATCAAAATTAAATTAGTTATTGTGTTCAACTTTAATGAATTGAGTTGAAAGTTTGTAATTTATAGTTATTAAAATTTGTAGCAGTTGTAGAAATTGGCAACCATGAACTTAGCTCAACTGACACCTGTATGTACCTGCAGACAAGAGGTCTCGGGCTCTGCTCCAATTGGCACGGAGCTAAGGTGGGTGTGAGAAAAGAAAAAGGAAAGCGAAAGGAAAAGTAAAATAGTAGAAAAAAAGAATAGGTTTTTGATGACATGTTTTGGCCATCAAGTAAATCGAATTTCTTGATGGGAGCTAAGGTGGGTGTGAGACTGGTTTTCTTGATGAGAGCGGTTTTTGATGACATGTTTTGGCCATCAAGTAAACTAGATTTCTTGATGGGAGCTAAGGTGGGTGTGAGAAAAGAAAAATAAAAAGTAAAATAGTAGAAAAAAAGAATAGGTTTTTGATGATATGTTTTGGCCATCAAGTAAATTGGATTTCTTGATGGACTATTCGATTTTCTTGATGGAAAAAACACATCAAAGTCTCCTAAGTAAAATAGTAGAAAAAAGAATAGGTTTTTGATGACATGTTTTAGCCATCAAGTAAATTGGTTTTCTTGATGGACTTCAGTTTTCTTGATGGGCAAAAATATGAAAGTCTCCTTTCTTGATGGCCAATACCATCAAGAAAGAGTTTTTGATGAGATGGTTTGACCATCAAGAAAACTAGTTTTCTTGATGATCGAGCTTTCTTGACATCTGCTTACTTGATGGACAAAGACCATCAAGGTAGATATTTTTTTACGTGCTTTACACATCAAAGAAGGTTAAATTTGTAGTAGTGTCATTAAAATAATTTCTCTCATAAATTAATTTTGAATCATATCCAACATTAAATTTATAAGATTAAGTTTGATTAAAATATAAACTTTATATTATAATGTAACTTTACATTATACTAATTTCCAAAGTAAATTTGAACATTTCAAATTACAACCAATATAAACAAATCTCATTACCCTTTACAAGCTAGGAAGAGGATCTAATGGACCTACAGATCAGAAACTACAACGATATGAGATTAATTGACTAAACTCATCAACCACATTAATCAATATTCGTTAACTGTGTGTACACTCCACTAAAAACTCACAACTAAACTCTTTTCACTGTAGATAATATTTTTATACCCATGGACATAGACCAATAACAGTAAGTTAGATAGTATTTCACGAGTGTTCATAAGACCAATTAGGTCAAATTATCGTTTTATCCCTAGGTTACCTCTAGTCCTTAAATACCAGTGCTCTTCTAATGAACAACTTGTTTATGATCCAACCAATAAATAGAAATCCCTCTCGTGCCATAGAGAGGGTAGGACCATTTATTCAAGTCTCGGAGACACCATTTAAGGAAACACTCATCTACTTACCCTAAAGTCAAAAAGGAGTTAATTCCATCTTGTGTGATTATGTTTCCAGCTCCCCACTCGATCTTGTCCCTAAAATGATAAGCATATTAAGTCGACAACCTGACCACTCTCACCTGTACAAATCAAAGGATAATCCCTCACAAATAGGAGTTCATATTACACTCAGGATTAAGACTAAGTTATCTAGGTCACCCTAATAGAAACCTAACTAGCTAACAGAGTTACATCTAGTAGTTACTATTGTATGGTCCGGTCTGATGCAAACTCATTGCATAGGATACCCTCACTTACATGTCACCTACTACACAAACATGTTGGATAATTGCGTTTGTATCAAATATAAAGTGAGTTGTATCCATAGTACCAGGATAAGGTTGTACCTTTAAGCTAATCTCGAACATTGATTCTTGTATGTCTTTACATACTGTTCAAGATTCATCAAACAACTTAGGATGTTAGTTTATTGGATTTAGGTTATTAAGACAATACTAATAGTATAATCAATAACATTTATTGAAATTATAATAATAACCCTTTATTAATAACGATCAATGAATTATTTTTATAATCTACGAGTTTTAGGACAATTAAATCTCAACAAAGGATACCCAAAGTCATACAACGTCTTGCGTACTAAGTAAGGATGTACGAGGGGCGAGATGTGACACAACTGAGCAAGATGAATAATACAAACATCCATATTCTCTAGTATTAATAATGCCTTACATCATATCATACCTACAAAGAACAAAGATAAAGAAATGGTCGGAAGAATGAAAGTAATAGGAACTTGTATTTATAAATAAAACTTTAGGCCTTTCGACCATTAAATTACAAATATAAAATAAAGAGAAAATGGCATAAAGAAAGCGATCGAGCCTCTGAGCACAATTTCTAATGCTTATTGGCTCCTTTATTTGCTTATTACAGTTAAGGCAGAGAATGAGGGTATGAGTTCCTCTCAACTATGCTCTAAGCTTTCACCTAAAACACATAAGGGAGGTAAGGGATGAAGTTAAATTTGTTCTCCAGATTCTAACACGATTTGTTATGAGGAGATAACCTTGTATTTATAGGAAATGACTGCTGGGACTTAACATTATTGTCTGGGTGTCATTAATTCTCTTATAAAGTTGTTTGATGCCGCAGACGTCCGTTTCGTCCTTTTCTGACATTCGCGCCAACCATTCTTGTCTTCTAGCGATGTGAATCGCTTAGCATCATTCTACTTATTGCCTGGTTGTTGCGTGTCTCATCGCCTAGTGTTTGTCACTTAGCTACTCTTATTTCTTTCGCCAAAAAATTTTGCATTTAGACATGAAAATCGTGATAAACAAACATTTTACTCTTTTGACACTTGTAACACGTAATCATCTTATTTTATCTTCTTAATTTTATTACATGTTTTCTTCATTTTTCTTGTGTTAAGGCTTCATTATTCTATCTAAGAGGTTATGATAATCATCTTATTTTCAAATTGTCCAAATCTATTCAAATAAAAAAGGTTAAATATTTAGGACAAAGTCCACCACAGCCCTATTAAATGTACAATTAGAAGTGATTTTAAAATGGTTCACTCTTGTCATACTCAAAATCACTTCGAAAACACGTTTATAATCATTCAAAATTAATTCAATATTTTATTTTTTATATTTAAATGTAATTTTCTTTGAAAATTTATTTTAAATAACAAAATTTCATAATATTTGTACTAGACCACGATAACTATTATATATGTTTATTATAATACAAATAGATATGGGGAGTTTGCAAAAATAACAAAAAAATTTATGATAATAGAGCTCATGTCACTTACATTTTTAAATTGCAGAAATAGCAAATTTAAAAACAAATTACCGTCAGATTACTGTCATATTTGCCAAATTTGCAATATGTAAAAAAGAGGTGTTATGTGCTGTTTTTTTCTAAATTTTTTTGTCATATAATGGAATTTCCCAATAGATATAGATAGTGGTTTATCTTGATATATATATCGCAATCCATTATAGATAAACTGTGATATTTTGTAAATATTTTGGTTCAATTTTTATATTTAAAAATAGCCATTTTGATATTATTAATTTTTTTTTTTAAAATTATTAAAACTAGGTTATATAATAATTTTTAAAACATCAAAATAATTTTAACTATGATACTGAAACATGATAGAAGATAATTAAATTCATATATAAGAGAGTTAGTTTACCAAATCAGGCTCTACTGCACAACCCCAAAATGATTTAGGCAATTGAGTGTAACTCATCATTGCGCGAACCACATATCTAATAAGGTTCTATTTCATTTCTTTGCTACACCATTTTGTTGAGGTGTACCAAGAGCTGAGAGTTGTGATATATAATTCCATGTTAAATCAATAGTCTAGGATAGTCAAGTCCATATACTCTCCACCTCGATCCTATCTAAGTGTTTTTATCTTTTTTACCAGTTAATAGGTTCTCAACCTATGTCTTGTACTCCTTGAACTTTTCAAGGATTTTCAGATTTGTAGTGCATTAGACAAAGATAATTGTACTTAAAATAATCATCAATAAAGTTGATTTAAGTATTTATACTCTCTTTGAGCTTTCTACATTCATCAAACCACAGATGTTTAAATGCACGAGTTGCCATTGAGCATAATGCAACTGCGCTCTAAGGAAAAATCGTACTCCCAAGAGTGTCATGCAGACCGCAACAATGCTTAGAGTTGTGCTTCGACAACTTATTTAGAATGCAACTATGTTATCTTCAGCGTAGTTGCGCTTCAAGTTGTTATATAAGTCATTTTTCCTGAATTAGGTTATATAAGTCATTTTTCATAATCTTAAGGGCACAAGTTAAAACATACTTGTTGTGAATTCTAGGTTATTTAGAATAGCTCTTTCGTAATGTATGATGAACTAATTTCAAAAACCAATAGATTAGTAACTAGGTCTATCCAATTATATAATCAACTTAGCGAGATACCATGGCTTAATGCAGTTGTTTGATTAATATGGATGCTTTTCGTAAATAATTAGTTGAGCATCTAGGTTGGCTTAAAAATTAACCATAACATTAGGGCATAAAATCAGGAGTTAAAATTGGCAAACATTGCATCTCTTGAGAATTTTATGAACAACCGAGTGAATGAGTGGATTCCAAATCTCTA
>JBBPDI010000022.1:3772261-3798327 GCA_037974545.1 Cucumis variabilis
CTGAATTCAGCTATCATTTTGATTAAGAAGATAAATGTAGGACATTGTCAAGAGAATCGCAAAGAATAAATACGGGAGAGATGAAAGATTAAACTCACACGTTCACAGGAGAAGAACCATGACAGTCGCTTCATGAAGAAGAATTTCTTGACACAGAGCTGGAATTCTTCACTTCGAATTGTTGTTAGAGACGAACGGCAACAGAAAAGGCCGACAAGACGACGAGGAATCGTAACTTTTGGGCTTTTCTTTCTTCAACCCATCCGGGCCAATAGCTTTGAGTCCTTAGGTTGGAATGACTATAATTAACAAAGATAAATGGCAAAATAATATAATAGAATTTGGAAAATGACAATTTTCAAAAATAACAAATTTTATTAAATATTTATAACTTATAGCAAATTCTATCACTAAATAGTGATAGAAGACTATCATTGATAAAATCTAAAATTTTGCTATAGCTTGTAAATATTTTAATTTATTTTGCTATTTCTAAAAATGTTCTTTTGAAAAATAACAAATTCCAAAAATATTTTGATTTTTAGCAAAACTTCTTGAAATAGATATTTTTTGACAAATTTTCAACCGATTTTACTCCTTTATAAACTAAAACTCATTTTTTTCAGATATTTGTGCATAGTAAAATAATGAAATATAACACATAATTACGAATACAATGTATTTGCGTATCATTCAATTTTATAAAAATATTAAATAAATATTTATTTTCAGAATTGATCTCATTTAACTAACATCTCCTAGATTTATGTATTCAATTTATAGCAAATTTTCGGATTTGTAGGTCTCAAATCAAATGATTAACAATTTATTTTTATTAATATATATAATAATAGCTATTAAAATCACACTTTTTTTTGCTAACTATAAAATGATTGATAATATAATTCATTGTACGTTTCATAAGCTTTGGTTAATTCTTAGTAATATTTTATTATATCATACAAATACACAATTTTTCATATTTATCTTTCATTGTTTTCGAATTATATATAGAGTAATAAATATTTATTTTGTCATTAGATTTTAAAAGATTAGTTGGAAGATCTCCAAAATTTGAATTTAAAATTGTTTCATTTCCTAAAATTCTGTATTTGATATATAACTACTTCATATTAATATTGTGTCTTCCCTAAAATTATGCATGTAACAATTATTCCATAAACGATATAATGATATTAATAACAATAAATTGGCATTATTTAAGGGGAATCAATGTTAATATAATGATATGTATATCGATAAAAATTTCCTTAAACTGATAATAAAGATGTTAAATGCATCGAAATTAGGGAAATAAAATCCTTTTATGGAAGAATTGTTAAATGGGGTATATTTTCCATAAATATTATTTAAAAGTTGATTTTAAATTTGATTTAAAACCACCAAAACACTAAAAATTTAAATTCAAATGTCAATATAATTAAATAATTAAAAACAAAAAAATTTTAAACATAAAGCTCTTCTCTTTCAAACCTTCCAATCAAAGCCGACAATAATGTTGATTGATTACAGAGCTGACAACAATGGAGATTTTAAATAGTTAAAAACTACAATCCTAAATATTTCATGCATGGCGATATTTGAAGAAAAAAATGTGTCAAGAAGAAGAACGAATCTGATTAAAATTGAAGAAGAACGAACCGAGCAACCAACTAACTATAATGACGATATTCGAAGAAGAAGAACGAACAATGCAAACTAAAGCGATCGAAGTCAGATTGCTTCTAAAGGAGTGGAAAATAATGGCGATATTCAAAGAAGAGGAAGAGACTTGGACTAATTGTGTTTTGCCCAGATGTGATTATGGAGAAATCTGATAAGAAGGTGAACAAATGCTTTCAAATTATTTTCAAACTAGCTTTAGGGTTTCGAAAGAAGAAGGAAGTAACCAGTCGAATTCCAAGGGAAAAAATAATTATCAGATTTAAATTTTGAAGGTATGAGGTGGAGTTTCACAATAATGACAATTTTTTAATTTTATGTTTTTTGGGGGAATTTTTTTTTGTAGCATTTGTTATTTCAATTACAATGTAATTAGGGTTTATGTTTTTTTGGTAAACAATTTGTATTTTTCAATTTGGATAGGGGCATTTGAGGGATTTTTTTTCTATTTTTTATGTTTTGTTATTCTAACAATTTAAAACTATTTTTTGCTATTTTTCTAAAGTAAAACCTATAAATTTGCTATTCTTCTTGACAACCCATATATGACACATTTCAAGCAATTAATGATATCAGTCAAACAGCTATCAGAAGATTATCGAAAAGCTATCAAATAGTTATTTGCTTTTAAATTTGCTACTTTCACATTTTAGAAAATGTAGTGGCATGAACTCTATTATTTATTTGCTAGTTTTTTAAGTGCCTTTTTAAGTTATTGCACTAAAATAGATATTGGTTAAGGGTTTTTTTAGAAAATATAACACACTGATAAAATATTTACATTCTATAAAACAATTCAAAAACAAAAAAAGCTCACAGACCCACAATGAAAAATACAAAAAATACTTCAGTCGACACACGATTAACGACCACATGACACACGTGCGCTTGAGTAATCTTCTTCTAAACAATCGTGTACTACAATCTAAACGAATGATCTATGATTGTTTAATTCATATTACACGATTATGTACTTTTTTTTAGTGATGAGAAAAAGGCCTCAATTTCAAACGATCGTGTTGACTATGGTACACGATCATTTATATCATATTCACATGGTCTTATAGTTCTTTTTAAACAATATTGATATAATCTCAAATATGAGGAAGATGAAGTAGCTTAAAAAAATCTTGATGAAAATGGTGAAGATGAAATAGGAAATTTAAACAGAAGAATAAATATTTAAGAATAGAAGAATAAAATATAGAAAAGAAGATGAAGAAATTTGGGAAGAGAAGATGAATAAATCGCAAAAAAAAAAAAAAGAAGAAAGAAAAGTGATGAACCGTCTGCAATATTCAGGAAAAATTCTTAAAATTATGAAAATATTGTACTGACTTTATGAGCTTTTACTTTTTGTTACACGGACCATAAATATTTTTGTGTTTTGTTACATTTATGAAAATTAACCTATTGGTTATCTTAGGTCATGCTTTTTTTTTTCTGTACTATTATTTCTTAACAATTTATTTAGGTACATGAAATACTATTTTTGGAAAAACTTAGTTCAATGTATATCTTACACCCAATTTATACAAACTAGTTTATTAGTACGTGGGATTAACTTGTTATAAAATTTTATAATATAACTTCTTTTATAAATATTGATATGTGATTTTAATAAATCTTTGTTAATTATGTTGTTGATTTAATATATATGTATAAGCATTAAGGGTCTTTTAAGAAAATATAACAAAGCAAAAAAATATGTACACAGTATAAAACAATTTCGAAAACAAAAAAAGTCCATAGGCCCACAATAGAAAATACCAAAAATACCCCATGATTTATTGACATCCAACGCAAAATATATTTAGAAAACGATCGTTTAAATTTGGCTATTCTTTCCTATACGATCGTTTAGATTTGATCGTTTAAATTAGGGTAGTCAAATATCAACAATTTTTTTAAAGATATTTCGGTGCACGATCGTTTATATTTGGTATACGAACATTTAGATTTGGAACACAATCATTTAGATTTGGCTATTTTTGTACACGATCGTTTACATTTGACAATCCAATATCTCAACGTTTTTTTTTACCATATTTTATATTTGGCACACGATCTTCAAAAACCAAATAATAGTTTGAAAAAAAATAGCACGATCTTGAACCAAATAACAGTTTGAAAAATATAAAAAAAATTACCGAAGAAAGATAAAGATGATGGAAAGGAAAAGAAAAATTTACAAAAGAAGAGAAAAGGACAATGGGAAGGAAAAGAAAAATTGCAAAGGAAAGAATATGAAAAGGAAAGGCAAATTGAAATATTAAAAAAAATTGCAGAATAAGAGAAAAAGACAATGGAAAGAAAAAAGATCGCAGAAGAGGAAAAGAAAAAAGATCGCAAAAGAGAAGAGAAGAAAGACAATGATAAGGAAAGACAAACCTGAATTTTTTTTCAAAAACTAGTAAATTCCACGAGTTTTTTCAATTTGTAACACGAACTGTAAATATTTTATCGGTTTGTTCTATTTATGAAAGTTAACCTAAGCATTATCCCATAAAATAAAGAAAATATTAATTTAAAAAAAAAGAAAAAAAAAGAGGATATTTTAAAAAGATAACCTAATAATAATTTTGGAAAAAACCGGAAAAAAAAACATGAGAAAGTACATTTTTAAAAAATATTATTATAATTAAACTAAAAGTGTATTTGGAATGAAAAAAAGTTTTTCAAAAACTCATTTTTATTTAAATATTTTTTATAAAAATAAAAAAATAATAAAAAAATTTTTTGCAAAGGTATTGTAATACAACTTGAGAGTGGGGGAATTGAACGAGAGACCTTTTATACTTAGGTACAAATAGGTGTCAATTGAGTTGAGCTCATCTTGGCAAAAAAAAAACATCTTATAATAAAAACACAAATTTGTTATTATTTTTTTAAAAAAAGTATTTATATATACAAGTTTCTTTTGTTTGTTATATATACTAAAAATGATTTTTTTTTAATTTTAAGGTTGATTAGTAGCGACTGAAGGTTGGTTGGCAATAGTCATCGGAGTTGGATGTCGAAAGTTTTACTGGTCCAGTCTCCAGAGGTGGTGTTCGGAGTTTGACTGACATGATGAATCCATATCTTTGGGAGTCTAAGATTTGATCCCAAGAAAAAAAACAGAATTTAATCAATGTTTTTTAAAAAAATCCTTTATTCAAAGACTTGATCTAAATAAAGGAATGTTCTTCACTTATTTTATTGGAATCATTGCTTCAAATATTTGAGTGATGAGCAATGAAATAAGACACTTTTAAAAATTTTATTTTTTCAAATGAATTTTATTTAAATAATGATTTCAATTCAAGATATAAAATTTGACCATTGTTTTCTAAACAAGTGTTATGGAGCGTTAACACCTTCCTTGTACATAAATGACTCTCGAACTCAACTCTAGTTTTTGCAGATCAATTTTATTTTTTATTAAAAATTATTTATTTTATTTCGGTGTCCAATCACACCGTAAAAAGGATTGGTGGTGACTCACTTGATTATTTTGTGAAAATGAATCCTTTTTAGGGCGTGGTCACTCCGCATAGTCTCGGGCACATGACTATGAGATATTACTACAGGCATAGCTTTTGTGATATTATCACTTTCAAATAAAACTTTGCATATGTGATGTGAGACTCAACTTTCGAGAATGGGTTAAAGTCAACTTCAACCTTCTTTATGTCATCTCTATAAAACTTGAAGCATTGATGGAGTCTCAAAGTTATCGCCCCACTTCCAATGAATCCATAGATGACCTAATAACAACTTATAATTAGCCCTTTAGTCTATGAAATGAACAATGTGTTGGCCTTTAGGTCGCCAATGATGAGTTCGAAGCGTATCATCTCTATTGCTCTTTGGCTTTCTTTGTTGAAGTCTTGAATTACCAACTTCCTATTGGAGAGTTTGTCCATCAAGATACCTAACTGCTTCATAGTCAACTTCAATATTATGTTGATAGCTGATTCATTATGAATGAGAATATGATCAACCATCTGTTCTCGAACATATCCTAAAGCATACAAAGACATATTATGAAGTTCTGATCTTAAACAGATCCTCATTTGAGAAGCCTATGGACATACAACAAGAAGCACTCTCACACATCATAGAGGTCAAAGCACTTGAACTTGATGCTTCTTAATCTAACAATACATCAATAAGGATGCTCTTAGCTTCATGAGGAAGTGATAACAAGTCATTTACTTTACATATTGGCAGGCCTTTTGACACTTCCTCCTCTTCTTAATAAGCCTGAAGAGACACTTTTGAAAAAATAGAATTAGTGGAAGTTGTTAACGTCATGCAATTGAAATTCAATTTTTAAAAGACATAAAATACAAAGAATAAAAATTAAGTTTGTATTTTAAACTTATTAGCATGCTTTTCTAAGAAGGAAGAAAAGAAAAACTAACCTTTATAGAATTTCCTTTCTTCACGAAATTTCTCTCCTTTGGATAACGATCAAAAACTTCAATTCAAATCACAAATAGCCAAAACCAATTCCCAAATCACACTACAACTAGAGTCTTCCTTGTTATTCTTAAGGTGAGAATCATAGAGAGTGAGAATCACAAAGATGTGTGAGCTTCTGTGATTTTGTTTGGTGAAGGAAATTTTTTTTTCTATTTTTTCTAGAGAGAACTTTCAAAGAGATCTTGCATAGTGATTAAAAATCATAAATATAGAATTACCATCTCTATCTATATCTTAACCACCTTATGAAAGATGAAGCGGGAGAAAGTTATCAAATAACTTCCTCCCTCTATAAACATGAAATAACTCCCCTTGGAATTATTTGGGGAGTTATTTCATTAATTAAATTAAACTTAATATAAATTTAAACCATATTATATCTCATATAGTATAAACTTTATATTATATCGTATAGAATATAATCGATAGTTTAATTCTCTTATATGACTTTATAGTTTTGATGTGAATCAAACTCATATGAGTGAGTTCCTTCTTGTGTAGTTGTGTTTCCAGCTCGAAAATTAGATGAATCCTCAAAATGGTAGGCATATTGATTGGTGACATAGACCACTCACACCCATGCAGATCAAAGGATCACCTTTATAGGTAAGAGTTCACAACTCACTCAGGATTCAGGTCAAGTCACTTGGTCATCCTGGTGAAATGTAGTCTCTTCTAGTAATGATGTTAATAAGAGAGACTATTCATTTCATGGTCCGATCTTATACAAACCCTTTGTATATAATACCCTTGCTCTAAGGTTTTGACATGAATGATCAGGATCATATCATTTGTAGCACTTTAGAACAATTATAACAACTATAAAGTGAGTCGTACATAGTGTCAAACTAGGATAAGGTATCCAACAACCTTATCCATCTACTACAGACTGTTTAGGTTATCACTTAAACATGATCCATTTGTATATCTCCACATACATGTTTAGGTTACATAAGATAATCTTGATGTCAGTTTGTTGGTTTGTGAGTTAATGCAACTAAATGTCAAATAAAATAATATATTTTTTTTTATTAGATAAAGAAAACATTTGTACAATACAATTACAAACTACAAGACCACAAGAAATTAGGACATCAATCCCAATAGCTTTCACCCTTCTTTGCATTGATAACATGACATGCAATAACTTCTGGAACTTCATCTAAATGATCGTAGTGAAATCTTATTAGAAGAAAGTCTGCCAAAGTTACTAGGCACTAAGGTCGATGAAACTTCTCATCTTTCTTCTACATGAGCTTAGGCTTCCAAGTTTTCTTCTTTCATTTATTCTTTTGGGTCTTGTTCCCTCTTCTATAATTCATGTAAGAGCAAGACTCTTTTAGAACCAAATTTGGTTGTTTTTTTCTTTTGGCATGTCATAATTATCCACCAATTGTTATCCTTTTCAATCATTCACTACAAGAAATAGTGTCTTTTCCAATGCAGCCCTACGTCGGCAAAAACCCCAAAACACATCGAGGAAGGCTACTCCGACGTCTCAGTCGACGTTAGCATGTATGTCGGGAAAAACACGTCAGAGATACTTTTCCTGATGCAGATTGCATCGACGACGGGGAAACGTTCACCGACGTACATTGTCAGCACGTCGGGAAAAACCTAAACTTTGTTTTATTTTCTTTTATATTTTGTTTTGTTTTCTTTGTTTTCCATCTTCTTCTTCTTCTTCTTCTTCTTCTTCTTCTTCTTCTTCTTCTTCTTCTTCTAGCTTGTTATGTTATGTTTCAATTGCATATCTCTATTATTCTTGTAGTTTCTTTGTGGTTTTTTTTTTTAAACTTCGTGTTTCAGTATGGATTCATAAACACATTTTGTGGTGCTCTGGATTCTGGCTCTGCTATTATTTGAAAGGGTATAGTGGGGTGAAAAAGTTGAAATGAAAGAAAAAGAGAAGAAAAGAGGACACTTCCGGCAGTAGTGGCAGCAGCAAAGACGGACGACAACGATAGCACAACTCTCTTCATCTCCCTCTCTCTCGACCAATTTTGGATTTATTTTCGTTTTTCATTATGTTCTATGTTGAAAGGAGAATAAATAGTGTGAACTTTTCCCCACGTCTTCGTAAACATCGGAGAAAGTACCTTTCACCAACGTATGTAGTACACACGTCAGGAAAATTTTAAATAATAGTTTCATTATTTAAACTTTCCTCAACGTGCCCCCTGTCACACGTCGGGGAAAGGTGACCATTGTCACTTCAATACAATCACTTTCAGCGACAGTGGCAGGTTGCACGTTGGGAAAAATTTTAAATTATTAAATTTTCTGCGACATCACTCCACTTGACATGCCTCTTGCCATACGTCGTGGAAAGTGGAAATTTGTCATTACAATTTCTACTTTTCCCGATGTGTGATAGAGTGCACGTCAGGAAAATCTAAATTAAAAAACAATATTTAAACTTTCACCAACGAACGCAATGTTACATCGTCAAAAGCCCTTTTTCGCAACGTACAGAAACAAGACGTCACAGAAAGTCTAAAATTTAATTTAATGCGTTCACTTTCTGCGACATGTGACAGGGTGACATTGGAAAAGTTTAAACAATAATTATTATTTAACCTTTCCGTGACGTGTACCCTACCACACGTCGAGGAAAGTGAATTCATTAAATTTAAATTTAGACTTTCTGCAACGTCTTATTCCTGTACGTCGCAAAAATGGACTTTTTGCGACATAACATTACGTGCATCGGCAAAAGGTGATCAACGATGATGCACCTTCCATCGACGTTGTTTTTGGCGTCATAATTGTTTCGATTTCTTGTAGGGTTTTTTTCTTTTTCTTGAGAATCTTCTAACACAAATTCCTACTGAAGTTGAACAACTATAGGCTCAAAGGTTCCAAACTCGACTAAGCTTTCTCTTTGTTAAAAAAATGATGTTGGTGGAGAAACATCTAATGTCACTACCACTACGACATTGTTTGCTTGAGCTACTTCATCCAAATCTCGCTCAATCTTTTTCTTTTGAGACAACTATGGAATTAACTTTTACAGCACGAAACATTTTTCTTCTAGGTGGCTAATGATTTGAAGATACTTGCAGTAGTTTGGATCATCTTCCTTTCTCGCTTGCTCTTGGCATTTACATTCTAACAATTAGATAAGTTGTTTCTTCAGGAGTTGTTTTAGCATATCTACTACATTCGAATTAGGAAATGAATACATTTTTTCTTGCCTCTCCTTCAAAGTTAGGGAGACATTTCTCGCCTCTATCTTCCTTTTTTTTTGTTCTATTTTTACTTCTTTTCTCTTTGAGGAGAACTTTAGTAAGGTCGTGTTAATGA
Organism: Cucumis variabilis; assembly: GCA_037974545.1. Lineage (NCBI taxonomy): Eukaryota > Viridiplantae > Streptophyta > Magnoliopsida > Cucurbitales > Cucurbitaceae > Cucumis > Cucumis variabilis. Next base: position 3,781,721 of record JBBPDI010000022.1, read on the forward strand.
CCATTGACTTCTTAGTGGCATTTTTTATAATATTCTCAATGCCTTCATCTCCTTCTTGCCCTTTTTTACTTCAGACCATAAAATTCTTAGTTTGGGTTGGCAATGCTCGACTTCATATCATGAGCACGAGTTGTTAATTCTTCAAACATGTGGGGCTTTATTTCGTAAAAAATTATAAAGAAGTTATACTAATCCATACCTTGGGTTAACATCTCTACAACAAACAATTTGGTGAATCTATCTTTGCAGTTAAAACTTAAAGCTCTAGATCAGTTGATGTAGTCGATGACCGCTCTCTTTTGTTATTTTGTATTTTAATATCTATCATGCTTACTGTGCTTATGGTGTTGTTGAAGCGATTCAGAAAGAGAGTTTCTAAATTGCTTCTACTAGGAGTGTAAGAATATCCCGAATAACTCGACAATTCGGACTACCCAACCCATATTTTATGAGGTTGGATTGGGTTGAAATTTTTGGTTTGTGTGTTTATATATGTGTGTATGTATAGATATATATGTGTGTGTATAGATATGTGTGTGTGTGTATATATAGATATTTATATTTATATTACATATGGAATTTACATGCAAAATTGAAATTATAGGCCATCTTAGTGCAATGAATGTTCGAGATTAAATAACTAAAGGCATAAGTCTTTGATCTCGGGGTAATGTATGTCTGAGATCGAATAAAATAAAGACAAAAATTCTTTCATTTTGGGTCATCTTGGTGCCACTAAGATCTAAGATCCAATAACGAAAGGAAGAAGTCTTTCAATCTGGGGCATCGTTTGGAGCAATGTATGTTTAAGATCGAATAACATAAGGTAAAAATTCTTTCATCCTGGACCATCTTAGTGCCACTAAAGCCTGAGATCCAATAACTAAAGGAATAAGTCTTTCAACATGGGGCATCATCTCAGGGCAATGTATGTCTGATATTGAATAACATAAGAGCAAAATCTTTCATCCCGGACCGTCCCAGTGCCATTAAGGCATGAGATCCAATAACTAAAGGAAGAAGTCTTTCATCCCGGAACATCTCGAGGCAATACGCCCAAGATCAAATAAAATAAAGACAGAATTCTTTCATTATGGACCATTTCAATGCCACTAGGGCCTGAGATCCAATAACTAAAGGAAGAAGTCTTTCATCATGAGACATCTCGAAACAATGTATGTCCAATATCAAATAAAATAAAGGCAGATTTCTTTCATCTTGGACCATCTCAGTGCCACTAGGGCCCGAGATCCAATAACTAAAGTAAGAAGTCACTGCAAGAAATCAGAGTTCTCTCGACGCTGAAAAAGGCATCGGCAAAAGCAATGTCGAAACAAAGGTCAATCTCTAACGCATAAAATACACGTCGATCGATACATTATTCTTGACGTCGTAGTTCAAGACGTCGGAAGAAGATAAATAAATATTTAATTCTTGCATTTTCCTGACGTCATAAGTAAAACGTCGAGAAAAGTTTAGTCATTACAGACGTCATAAGTAAAGCGTCGGGAAAAGTTTAGTCATTCCTGACATCACAAGTAAAGCATCGACAAAAGTGTAGTCATTCCCGACGTCATAAGTAATGCATCGAGAATAGTGGGTATCTCCCGACGTTTCCAATATGCATCGATAATTCTCTTATAAAAACCCTTTCGATTCTGTAATTCACAGAACTGAAAAGGAGAAGGCCGAGAGAGTTAAGAGAGAGGTCGAGAAGGAGAGAGATCCACGTTGTCGCTCGTCGTTGTCCTTGTCCGACTGTTCATTGTCGTCTCCATCGTCTCTCTTCATTCTGGTAAGTGTTTTTAGTTTAGTTATTGTTTTGTTTTAGTATTTAGATTTGAAATTAGTTTTAGGTTTTAGGTTTTAGATTTCAAATTAGTTTTAGTATTTAGATTTTGAATTAGTTGGAGGTTTTAGTATTGTATTTGAATTTGAAGTGTTGTTAGGATTTTTGAATTAGTTGTAGGTTTTAAGAATTTGAATTTGAAGTGTTGAAGTTGAGATTGAAGTGTTGAAGTTGAGATTAAAGTGTTGAAGTTGAGATTGAAGTGTTGAAGTTGAAATGGAAGGTATTTTTTAAAAAAATAGAGGAACTCCCGACGCACGTGCGTCGGGTGTTCCTAGACAATGTGCATTGGGAATTCCTCTATTTTTTCCCAATGCTAAATTGACAGCATCTTTGACGTTCATACAACATTGGGAGATGTTTAGGAACTCTCGAGGCACAACTTGTTGTGTGCCGGGAGTTCCTCTTCCAACATGTTTGTCCCGACGCATGTTTCGACGCATAAATATGGGTTGGAAAAGGCTTTTTCTACGCTTTTTATATATCTCCCGATGATTTTGTGCTTCAGGGAAACCCCCTTTCTTGTAGTGAGTCTTTAATCCCGGGGCAATGTATGCCAAATATCGAATAAAATAAAGGTAAAATTCTTTCATCTTGGGTCAGATTGGTGCCAGACCCGAGATCTAATAATTAAACAAAGAATTCTTTCATCCTAGAGCATCTTGGGGCATTGTATATTCGAGATCGAATGAACTAAAGGCATAATTCTTTCATCGTGGAGCATCTGAGTGTAACTAAGGCCCGATATTGTGTATCATGATCTACACGATTGTTTAAATTTGAAAGCTATCGTTTAAAAAAAAATACTATGACCCGACCCAACCCAACCCAACCTATATTTTAAGGGTTGGGTTGATAATATAATTTGGGTTAATATTTAGGTTGCCAACCCAATTAACCACCTCAAAAATATGGGTTGAGTTGAGAATGTCCGCTAACCCAACCCGTTTACACCCTGAGGTTCTAGGGCATCAGACGCACTGTAAACATGATGGATTTTAAAAAACAAAACAACAAAAGGGAGAGCATCATCGACTACGTTGTTCAACAAAAGGGAAAACGTCATCAATTACATTGACAATACAGTAGATTGGAAATGGAGGTTGAAAATATGGTGACTATGTAGTTGATCATTATCCATTACTTTAGTCATACATATATAAAGAAATAATGTTTGTGGTAGTATCACTATATTTTAAAGCTATTAAAATCACTCACTTTGAGGGTCATTTAGGTTCGCTGTTGTACGTGAGTGATTTTGAACTTTTTTTTTTTCTAATTTCCTCTTACTTTGAAGAACAATCGACCAAAAGATGAATGTTATCTTTTTTTTTTTTTCTTCTTTTTGTGGGTTTTGAACTCGATAATAGTATAAACTTTATCTCAATTTCAAATTTATTTATCCTATAAACTTAAATTTATGCTTCAATTTATGTTAGTTTCTTTCAAATTCTTCATCTCTATGTTTTAGCCATATTATTCTTTCAACTACGTTGTTTTACTTTTTGAAATGCATCGCTTGTTCCTTTTTATTCTTTTCCATTTTCAAAATTTACTCAATCTCACAGGATACTTAATTTTACCTAAATAGCATTATTGAATGGTGCAGAGGAAATTATGTTTGTCTTATATTGGAAATTTTGCATTTTCAATGTGAAAAAAAATATTTAGTGCTTGAGTGTTCAAAAATAAATGGTACCTTTTTCGTTCTCAGGTACTTGAGAATAGGTTGAAAAATCTATGATATAATTATTTTAGATAATTAGAGATATTATTTAAATATATTCTTAAAAACATGTATGACTAGAATTGTATGTTTTGAAAAATTAAATACCAAAGGAACTCTTGGTACATTTTGAAAAATTCACATTCTAAATGTACATGTAGTTCACAAATCATGTACTAAAAAGATAGTTTTTATTATTAATGATAAACTAAAAAAAAAGAGAGAGATCACATTTAGGCATTGTTTGGATACTTTTTAGGTTGGTTTGAGAGTAAAATGTATCACTTATACATTTTTAAGTTGTCTTAAAATTTGATTCAGACTTTTATGTTGGTTGAGTTTTGAAGTCATACATAAGTATTTTTAAATTGTTTTGAGTTAAGTGTCACTCAGACACTTTTAAGAGATTTTATAGTTGGTTTTGAGTTTGGTAGTCACAGTTAGTCATTCATAAATTGTTTTGAGAGTTAAGACATCGTATAGGTGATTTTTAGTCGGTTTTTAGTTTGAAGTCACACCCAAGACACTTTTTAACTTCTTTTGAGAGCTTAGGTATCACTTAGACACTTTGTAGAAATTTTCTGCTTGGTTTTGAGTTCGGAAGGTGCACATAACCATTTTGAAAATTGTTTTAAGGGTTAAGACAATTTGTAAGTGATTTAGTTGATTTTTAGTTTGAAATTCACTTTTAGGGAGTTTTGACTTGTAATGGGATTTAAAGTGTTACATAGACACTTTTTAACTTGTTTTTAGAGTTATATTGATATTTTCACACTTTTAAGAAACTTTTTAGGTTAACATTAATATTACGTGTGAATATCATTTAGCTACGATAACCAATCATGCATGTATTTCATATATATTGTATGCTTGAGTTATAATATGTTGTAGCTATCCTGTAGCTACAGTAGCCAAACATGCATATATGTCATACTTATTGTATGATTTAGTTGTAATATGTTGTGGCTATCCTACATATATTTTGTAGACTTGAGTTTTAGTCATACTTAGGTAGTCTTAATTTGTTCTGACAATTAAAGTGTTACTTAGACACTTTTTAGATATTTTGTAGTTGATTTTTAGTTTGAAAGTTACACTTGAGTAGTTTTAAGTTGTTTTAAGAGTTAAATTGCCACTTAGGCCATTTTTTCTAGAGATTTTGGGGTTGGTTTTGAGTTAGAAAGGTACACTTAGACATTTAAAAAGTGATTTTTATATGGTTTTTAGTTTTAGTGTCACACTTGAGTAATTTTCAATTAATTTGAGTGTTAGCATACTTTGAGTTAGACACTTTTCAACTTGTTTTGACATTTAAAAGTCTTCAAAAACCTCTTTTTTTTTAAGTTGTCACTTAAACAATTTTTAACTTGTTTTTTTTAGTTAAAGTGCCACTTACACATTATTTTTTTATATTTTGTGTTTGGTTATGAATTTAGGCATTTTGAAAGGATTTTGAGATTTAAGACTTTTAAGGTGATTTTTAGTTTGAAAGTCACACTTGAGCATTTTTAACTTGTGTTGATAGTTAAACTATCAATATTGATCATATTTAGAAATTTTATGTTTGATTTTGAGTTAGAAAGATACACTTAGACATTTTCTAAGTTTTTTTTTAGATTTAAGACATTTAGTAGGTGGATTTTTGTTGGATTTTATTTTCAAAGTCACACTTGAGTAGTTTTAACTTATTTTGAGAGTTAAAGTGCCACTTATACCATTTTTAGAAATTTTGGAGTTTGTTTTGAGTTAGAAATGTACACTTGGACATTTGTAAGTTGTTTTGAGATTTAAGGCTTGAAGTAATTAACCACTTGTTAACTTGTTTTTTGAGTTAAAGTGCCACTTAGACACCTTTTTTTTAAGAAAAAAAAAAGTTAAAGTGCCATTTAGACTCATTTTGTGTTTGGGTATCTTTTAGGTTGTTTTGAGAGTTAAAGTGAAACATTGACACTTTTTGGGTGTCTTTTAGATCAGTTTAATATAATTTATACACTTAAGCTAATATGTTGTCGTAATGACTACAAGACTAACTTTTTGTCCATTCTATTTGAAGATGGATAAGGATTAGATTAAACTAAAAATAGATTTTCAAGTGATCATATTGATGGAGTTGCTCAATTTATGAAAGTGGCTAAATGTTATGTAAATGATGTGAGGAAAACTAGGTGCCCATGTAAGTAGTGTCAAAATTCAATGACATAAACATTGAATGGAGTAGAGTGTCATTTATTAATTATGTATGGAATATCTTCTTTATATAATAAATAAGTTTATCATGGAGAAGCAACGAACTTAGCTCGATTCGAACAGGGTGCTACTTCATTAGAAGGTGGTAGATTAAGTAGAGAGTCTAATGTTGGTGATGAGAACTTTGCAAGGATCAATGATAGCAAGGAAAGAAAATTGTGATGACGAAGATGTGCCTTGCCATTGTCTCCTTCACCTACGACTAGGACGAATTGCCTTGCTAAGGCTGAGGCCCACGGAGCGGTCGTCAAACTTTTCACGCAATATTCTATCTCGAAAATGAATTCATCCTTAGGGTCATTTTTAGAGTCCTTCAGACGTCCTCAGTCCTATCAGGTTAATATGGATAGTCCTTCAGATGGGATTTCATCCTCTCTGGAATATTCTTTGCACCTTAATAGAAAGTCGAGTCAGATGATGAATTTTCAGAAGATGTCGATAAAATGAATACTAGTACGATTTTTGAAGAGTTGGTGAATGAAGCATGTAACCTGTTGTATTATGAAAATACCAAATTTTCCTCATTAATTTTTTTGTTGAAGTTAATATATGCATATCAAGGTTCCCAATAATTGAAGCCACAAATTGTTTGATATGCTACTAGAATTGTTGAAAGATATGCAATTCCAATTGGTACATTTATACCTAGATCATTTTACGAAGCTAAGAGAAAATTATGTAACTTAGGGTTAAGATATGATTCCATTCATGCTTGCAAATATGACTGTGTATTATTCGACAAGAACTTGCTAATTGTCAAAGTTGTCCTATTTGCGATGAATCTCTATATTAAACAGATAGTAGAAAAGGAAAAAAGATTCTAAATAAGGTTTTACATCACTTTCCATTAATTCCAAGGTTAAAACAATTGTTTTACCAAAAAATGTTGCTTCTGAGATGAGATGACATAAGGAGAAATGAGAGTTGACACAGAGGATATTTTACGGCATCCCGCTGATACTTTAGGATGGAAGCACTTCGATAGAGAATTTTCTCAATTTTCTGCATACCTAAGAAATGTTCGTTTAGGTTTAACTTCAAACGATTTTAATTCATTTGGGAATATGAATATTGCATATAGCATATGGCTAATGGTGCTTATACCATAAAATTTGTTGCCTTGGAAGTGCATGAAAGAATCCAACTTTTTTCATGACTTTGCTTGTATCTGAACTTGTATCTTAAGGGAAAGAGATTGATGTATATTTGCAGCTCTTAATTGATGAATTGAAAGAGTTATGGAACAATGATGTTTAAACCTTTGACTGTACATATGAGTATTTTTTATTAATGTATGTTTGTTGTGGACCATCCAATGATTTTCTTGCATATGGTGACTTGTCGGAATGGAGTATGAAAGGATATCTGACATGCCCTACTTGTAAAGAAGATATGTCATCATTTGAGATAAAAGAAAAAATATCTTTTATGGGACACTAATCATTACAAGAAATCGAGATTTTTCCGACGTAGTACTACATGTCAAGAAATAGTACGTCGACCAACCCGAGACTTTCTCGACGCATCAATATGCACGTCAGAGGAATGTATTTTCTCCAACGCAGCCACATGTGCATCGGAACTGGACGGGATGGGTTAGGGTTCTGTCGACATTATGCCATGTGCATCGGGAAATCCTACCCTATTCCCGACGTGGAAGATGTAGGGTCGAAAGAGGGTGGACAATTAATTGTACTGTTTGACCTTCCGTCGATGTTGTGCCAGGTGCGTTGGGTATAGGGTCTAGGTATTCCCGATGTTTCATTAATAGCGTCGGGAACCTGACGTTTTTGTTGTGCGTTGGAAGTTCGTTTATCTTTTTAACTCATACTTTACAGAATGGAAACAGAAAAGAGAAGAAAATTGAGAGAGGCAGAGGGAGATTGAAAGGGCCAAGATGGAGAAAGATCCATGTTGCCGCTCATCGTTGTCCTTGTCTGACCGTTTGTCGTCGTCACTCTTCATTCCGATAAGTGGTTTAGTTTAGTTATTCTTTTTTTTTAGTATTTATATTTCAAATTAGTTTTAGGTTTTAGGTTTTAGATTTCAAATTAGTTTTAGCATTTAGATTTTGAATTAGTTGTAGGTTTTAGTATTGTATTTGAATTTAAAATGTTGTTAGGATTTTTGAATTAGTTGTAGGTCTTAAGAATTTGAATTTGAAGTGTTGAAATTCAGATTGAAGTGTTGATGAAGTTGAGATTGAAGTGTTGAATTTGAGATTGAAGTGTTGAAATTGAGATGGAAGGGGTGTGGAGGATATGGTCGGAACATAAAATTGGACAAGTTTGTGGGAAAACATGGAAAAATCAAGATTAAGATTAACAAAGATGAAAGAAAACTAGTAAGTTCTTTTGCCCCTAAAATTGCATTAGGCATTGGTACTACAGTTCGAAACACCATTTCATTGAGTTGTGAGAAGTGGAAGATGGTACCTGTAGGCGTAAGGGGGCTCGTTCAGTTGGAGGTGTTTATTTTTCTTTTATGCATTTTTATACTATTTTAAATGTAAAAGTGGTCTGATTTATACATATATTATTAAATATGCAGACACATTTTAAATTTGACTGCAATAACATGATTGTGAGAAAATATTTGGAAGAAAAGATTCATAATACCTTAAGAGAAATCAGAGCAGGCTTGTACAAAGATTACTGTGAATTTGATGATCCTATTAAAGCTCATGCCAATCCACCAGGCAGGATAACACATGAGGAAATGAACATTATATGTGATAGATGGGAAACAGATGCATGGAATGTATGTTTTTCTTAGTTCAATAAATTGTTTTACATGAATATGTCGTACTTGTTCTTATCACTACTTTAATTAGAAAAAATGAGAGACAAGCAGAAGAAGTTGCTCTGCTGTCAAGTTCAACCATGTCACTGGGAAGAAGTCATTCCTCCAAGTTCGACATGAATTAATATGATGCATTGTAATTATCTTTTGTACTATTATGTGACACTTTTTTTGGTAATCTCAATTGCATTCTTTTTATAGAAAAAAGAAAAAAAAAACTTGTGATGTAAATGAGGTAGAGGTATTCCATGAAACACATTTTCGTGAAAAAGAAGGATGGATCAATGATAAGGCAAAAGATGCATACATAAGTTCGTTTTTATCGTGACTAAGTAAATTTATGTGTTATTCAATACATTTAATCTAACTAGATCTTTCATATAGTTGGAAATGCAACGAATCATTGCAGAGTCAACTGAAGAAAGTGTTCAGACGATCTCTCTAGTGCAAAGGCATGTGAAATTGTATTAGGATGTCACTCAGTGCAAAGTGTCAACCCAAAAAGTGGTGCACCGTAGGTAGTATTGTATCATCTACACGTGAGAAAGAGAAGATTATAACTCAAAGAAATAAATAAAAAAGTTAACCAATGAACTTGCAAAATGGGAACAAAGGTGGACTGACATTAAAAAATTTTGGATCTAGGAAAGGAAGAGAATGCACCTTCAAGCACTTAAATATTTTCACAAACTAAAATTTAAAAAATTATGTTGTTAAAGCATGTTTCTATATTATGTGTGGCAATCTTGTAGTTACAGACGTTAGTCAATCATGCATACATTTCACGTTTATTTTATATTTGAGTTGGAATATTTTGTGGCTATCCTACAATTACGATAGCCAATCATGCATATACTGACATTTCACAATTAGGTTTTTGGATGGTTTGTAGAAGTATCACTTAGACACTTAAGTCATTTGCATCTTGTTTGAGCCTTAACTTTTTTTAGGACTTAAAGCTTGTCGTCTTGATTGAAAACTATGACATTTTAAGTCTTTGGATGCTTTGAAACATACAAAGCACATGCCATTTTTTTTAGCTTTTTGGGTGATTCGTAGAAGTATCACTTTGACACATTTTAGATTTATTGTTGTTGGTTTTGTGTTTTTTGATCACACTTATGCATTTGAAACTTGTTTTGTAGGTCGATTTTGAGAGTTAAGACGCTTTTTAGACATCTTCAGTTAGACTTTAGTTTCAAAGTCGCACTTAGGGACATGTAAGTGTTGTTTTAAGAGTTAAAGTGTCACCAAGACACTTTTTTAGGACTTTTTAGATTAGTTTTGGGTTTGAAAGTCACACTTAAACCATTTGCATCTTGTTTTTTAACCTTCACTTTTTTAGAATTTTCAGCTTGTTGTTTTGATTGAAAATTATGACAGTTTTAGATCTTTGGATGCTTTAAAGTATATGGAAATTGAAAATTATGGTACTTCATATGACATGTTTTTAGCTTTTTGAATACTTTGTTGAACTATCACTTACACACCTCATATATATATATATATATATATATATATATAATTTTATTCTTTAGTTGGTTTTTAGGTTGGTAGTCACACTAAGTTTTTTTTGTAGGTCAGTCGGTTTTGACACTTTTTAGGACATTTTTTTTTAGGTTTTTGGATAGTTTGAAACATATATGAGTCTTTTTGTCTTAAAGTATATAGGTCTCTTTTTTTTTTTTTTTTACACTTTATGGACACCATTGTAATTTTACTTTATTTATTTTGATATTTGATTCATTTAAAACAAGTAGTTAAAATTTAGCATGTTCTTATTCATTTTAATGGACCAATTTCAGCTTCACATCGTTTGAAGGAGTGAGCAATGACTATTTTTGTGAAGACTTTTTAACTGAGCTAAGCATTTTTTTTGTGTATTTAATATTTTCTTTGTTCATTTTGGTATTCCAAAATGAAAATTAATGTAGCTCATGTAACTAGATACACTAAAGAATTATGATTTGTTATAATTTGACCAAATTACTAATGGTTGAAAATATTTTCATTTTTTATTTTTTTGTTGCAATGTTCGATATATTTTGTTATAACCAAAAAATTCATTCTATATTTGAAAATTAATCTAGAAGCATACAATATTAACAATAAATGTGAAAGAAAAAAAAAACTAAAATCGTTTTTGCCACGTTTTTTGTGTTGCTAGAAATATGTTGGCAGTTAGAAAGTTTTGGTGATGTTTTGTGCTTGGCAGAAAAGAAACAAATATTATCTAGCGACACATTATTTGTGGCCAACAATCAAATTTCTATAAAAAAAAAAAGTAGTTGACAAAATGCACACACACACACACACACACATACACATATATATATATTTATTTATTTATTTTTGTCGATGAACTTAGCATGGGGAGAAGTTTTCTTTTTGCTAACAAAAATATTTTTGTTGGTAGAAACAGTTTTTGCCCACGAAACAAACGTGAATAAAAGTTCTATTTTTACTGACATGATGATGATCGTGGGTAAAAAGATCTTTCTACATACGTTCATTTCGTGGGTGAAAATGTCTTTTCTGTCGATGAGTTTAATTAATTGGCGTGGACAGTTCTGCCAACGTAATGTCAACAATGTGGGCAAATGGAAAGACAACGAAGTTTCGGCTAAGAAGCGTGCCCACGCAAAAATAACGTCCGCAGAAGCTCTACCCACGTTTTCCTCAAGATCTGCCCACCTTTCTCACTATCGGCATAGAGCAAAATTCTGATAGTGTAGTTCTCCATTTTTATGCAAAGAAAAGTTAATCAAAACTAAACTAAAGAGATAACAAAAATACCCCCAACTCAAAATCTAAATATATGCAAAAAAAAATATCATCCAAATATCAAACACAATGGAGTTTAACAGCAAAAAAAACTCAAAGAGAGAAATAGAAGAAAACTCATAAGTTAAATTAGGGGAGAAAACGACAACACAACAAAGATGTAATGATATGTAGACTAAGCATCAATGACGAACCTAATGGTTAGGTTCAAGAGATGAGAGATAGTGTGCAAGGAGAGAGAAGAGGGTTTCTCAACCAAAATCAGAATTAGACAAATGGGAGTGCTCATATTTGAGAGTTTTGAAGAGGTTTCTTGTGATACGTATAACATCACGTGCTTAGGAAAACGACATAAATGTACCAAGATGACATCTGAATGGGAGGGACCCTAAGAATATAAAAGTATGCTTAATAAAAGCTTAAAGGAATTGAAAATTACTACCTGTACGAAAAAGTAACTCATTTTTTTCGGTGACTCAATTATAAGAAACAATTCTATGTTGGATGACATTCTGAGATTTTTTGTAGAATGCAAGTGAGGACAAACATGCTGAAAGACCTTGTGTTGGTTTATAGAGATAACTTTCACTCTTCCAATTCTTAGAAACAAACAAGAATGATGTAGTCAGGTGGCAGAAGAATGTCATGGTCATCAAGTATCGAATCCAAAATTTGAATTCTGATATAAGTCTTAGGTCTAGGACCTTACACGACACCTTTGTAAAGGCATCAAGAGTCTTACACTATTCTGACTTCCAAAACTTACTGTTGGGAGATCTTTGTTGCCTCTCTATTCTCTAAGTTGAAGTTCTCTGAATCTACCATACACCATTTTAGGAGTCACTGAAACACCATTAATCAAAGACCTCTCTATCCCTTGAATGAGGTTTTGTTTATGGGAATAAAACTTGAATTTGAGATATTTTATAGAAAACAATTTTTTTTAAAAGAGAATTGACATGGGAAGTATGCGAAGAGAATTCACAAAATCATTAATCATTATGTACCTCTCTTTGATTTCTTTTCAAAGGTTACATATGGCAGAGAGAATAAACGTGGGATTCACTGCATGTCCCAAATAACTTCCATTTAAATGTGAGAGTTAGTATTGATTTTTAATTTAAATAAATAAAATAAAAATTAATTTAATTAATAATTAGTTAAATTAATTATTTTCCTTAAACGAACATCTCTCCACTAATCTATATTTTTAATTCAATTAATTTAACTAAATGAAATGAAATTGAATAATCCATTAATGCTCCAATTTAATTAATTGCCACATATTTAATTTAACTTATATTATTTGAATCATATTTCTCTAAGGTGTTATTTAATACACATTAATTTTAATCTATAATTTTAATATGAATCCAATTCATATTAAATTAATATATTTAAACTTCTTCAAACATTTATTTTTTCATTAATTTTGAATCATATTCAAATTTGAATTTATATATTTTATTTTATATTATAATGTAACATCCTACATTATTGTTTTCCTAAGTGAGTTTTGAAGGATATAAATTCCATCATATATATAATAACCTCATTACCTTTTACGAGCTAGGAAGAGGACCTACTGATCTTACAAATTAGTATCTACAACGATATGAGATTAATTGATTAAACTCACCAACCACATTAATTAATATTCGTTAATTGTATGTACACTTCACTAAAAAGTCACAATTAAACTCTTATCTTTATAGATATATTTTCGTATGAACAGATATAGACCAATAACAACGAGTTATTCCATCACAAGTGTGTGTAAAATCAGTTGGATCAAATTACTGTTTTACTCTTTGGTTCTTTCTTTGTTCTTAAATACCTATGTTCCTTTAATGAACAATATAATCTATTCATGGTGCAACTAATAGACAAATACCCCTTTCGTGCCATAAAGAGTGTAGGATCTTTTGTTCCAATCTCGGAGACACCATTTAAGAGAACACTCATCTACTTACCATGAAGTCGAAAAAAATTAAATTACATTTTGTGTGATTATGTTTTTAGCTCTTCATTCGGTCTTATCCCCCAAATGGTAGGCTTATTAAGTCAACAATCTGGTCACTCTCACCTGTACAAATCAAAGAACAATTCTTCGCAAACAAAAATTCATAATATACTCAAAATTAAGAATAAGTTGCTTAGGTCATTCTATTGAAATATAAATCTAACTAGTCAACGAAGTTATATCTAGTAGTTACTATTTCATTGTCCAGTCTTATGCAAACTCATTGTGCAAACTCATTGTGCATAAGACATCTCCACTCACATGTCACCTACACAAACATGTTGAGCTCATTGTGCAATGCATGTATCAAATACAAAGTGAGTCGTAACTATAGTGTTATCAAGATAAGGTACTCAACCTTATCCTAATGCAATAAATTCTTTAAGTTGTATCTTAATCGTGAATCTCTATATTTCTTCACATACAGTTTAAGACTCATAAGACAGCTTAGAATGTTAGTTTGTTGAATTTTATTATTAAGACAACACTAATAAAATAATCAATAACACTTATTGAAAATTACCATAACAACATTTTATTAATAATGATTGACAAATTATATTTACTATCAATAAGTTTTATGACATAATACCCAACATCTCGATGTCTAAAAATACGATATCGACACTCAGTACACATTGGTTGACAGTATTTTGTACATCGTCGAGTGGAATACTTTCTTTCGATGGGTTGTTCTCACAACACTTATTTTTATGTAGCATCATAAAAGTAGTTTTTATCTTGTAGGTAGTCTCAAATCAAACAATTTTTTGATTTGTTATTAATTTGAGAATGATCTAACAAAAAAATGATAAGAGAAAGAAAACTAAGACACACATGCTCAATTGTATGCATAAATCTTTTTGTTCAAAGTTATTAAAAGTATGTCTAGTGGTGTTTTCTAGAGTAGTATTTGAATTGCAAAACTATTATTATTCTAATAGAAGAATACAACCTATGCAAAGAAAAATCTTTCAAAGTGTTTTTTTTTTAAAAAAAAATTTAGAGAACAATTCTTTTCAAAATTTCTAGTCAAGTATCTTTAACAAAAAAAAAAAAGGGCTTAAATTTAATGGCATCTAAAATGGATTTTAAAGTTGTTAGAGAAATACATGTCCATCCATTAAAAAATACATGTCCAAAGATATTATAGCATTGTTACCAAATGCAAGCAAATCAATCACACATAGTCAACCTTATACCATGTACATTTATAGGTTCAATGACATACATAGAATATATATTGTTGTGCAACTATGTATCCATCAGTTGAGACTTTTTCTTTTTTGGCCAGCTTATAGACCAAATGCATAATTGCACATGCAATTTGGCATTTTTTATTTTTTTATTTTGACTCAATATGAGTTCAATGTTAGATCATATTGTCTACCCATTGCATTAAGTTCCAAAGAGAGTTTTATTTGCAAACTATGGACAGAATTTTACCTTTGATGATCTTGACTTGTTGATCTTCTACGGTTGATTCACCCCCTTGACTTCAAATCTTGAAATCATATGATCTTCTTTTGGTCTTTTAGAGGGCTTCAATATATTTTTAAGAGTTTGATTTTCAAGAACCTAAACAGTTTTTAGTTTTCAAGAGCGGTAGGGGCCGGGGTTCTACAATCCATAATGATGAACTTTTCGATTTATAGAATCTAATGGGTTCGATTTACAGAGTCTCATTCCCATTACGAATTTTGGGGTATATGTTAGGCTGTTAGGCCCAACCAATGAAACCAAATTAGCCGATGAAAATATCGATCATGACCTAATTAGTTTAAACTAGATTGCTTTTGCGTTCGATTGAACTTTTTCAAATATCATAACCCAATTGAAAAATTAGTTTATTTGATCAAACAGGCATGATTATCAATTTTCACCTTTTTTATCATAATCCAATTGAAAATTTTGGATTATAATTAATTTCAATTAAATGATATAAAATTTTATTATTAATTTAAGAAATAATGTGACAATTTGCGATCGACAAATATATGAGAGAAGAATGAAAATGAAAATAGATAGCAACTATTCTCATTTGTATGCATACAATATTTTGTTTAAAGTCATTAAACTATGTTTGGTGATGTTTTCTAGAGTATAATATGAAAAAAAAAAAAAGAATTTGTTCTTGGTAGAAACAAACAAATTATATAAAGAAAAATCTTCTTAAAGTGTTTTTGAAAAACTTAGAACAATTTTTGTTTCTAATTTCTAGTCAAACACCTTCAACAAATAAGTGTTCAAATTTAATGGCAACTAAAACTGCATTTCAAAGTTGTTAGAAATGCATGCCATTGGAATTCTACATGTCCAAACATATTATAGAGTGTTTGATGTTTGATTTTGACTCAATAAATAAACATAACTTAAAATGAATATCATCCTAGTCCAACCAAAAATGAGTTTAAATAATCGTACATGAATTATCTTTTTAGAGTTTAATCTAGTACTAAAAAGAAATACAAGAAAATCACATATAGTCAATCATATATAATGAAGATTTTTATATTAAAAAAGTGAATGTGGTAAATTCATAGTATATATATATATATATGTATTGTTGTGCAAACGATGTATTCATCTCGTTGGGTCTTTCTTTGGATAACTTATAGACCCAACACGTAATTGCACGTAGATTCTTTATTTTTTATTTGAACTTCATACAAGTTCGATGTTTGTTGAAAGGCTACATCATATTGTCTACTTGACCGTTGCCATAATTTCAAAGATATAGTGTGATTTGCAAACAGCTAACATAATTTTGCATTTGTACTAATTTTGTGAAAAGCAAAATCGTGGTCTATGTCATTTTTAACTTATTTAATATATTTACAATTACAAATGAAAATATAATTTATCTCGTGAAAATAAATCAATTAACAGATTTAAGCTTTATACATGTACAATATATGTTCAACTTCATCGATGTTTCGAGCAACAATTTTATATTGAAATGATATCGGTTTTTTATGATTCTTGTTTTATTGAACTCCTTAATTAAGCTATTATCGATTTAAATGAGGTTTTCAAGTTTTTATTTGAAGCATTGTCCTAAAATTTTCCTAAACCACAATATCATCGTGATGAACCCTAAACACGACCACTCTACATTCAAAACCAAATATCTCTTCAATTTCTCAACGAAATAATATGAACAAATATTCATTAGA
>JBBPDI010000022.1:3962477-3974813 GCA_037974545.1 Cucumis variabilis
CCCTAAACCATCTGTTGATAAAGAAAATCTAAACTGATTCATTATAAAGATAGTGTGTAGGGGCAAAATGAGAGAAAATGATAGAAAGTTTAAAGGGAAGGTGAGGAAAGCAATAGCATGTGATTAAGAAGAAGTTGGAGATTGCAACTGACACTCCCCAAACCTACCTCTCACTCACGACTAAACCCTATAGAAAAGGAATCTCAATCAACCTTTTTTTTTTTTTCTTTTAATATATATATATAATATTCACTCTTTCATCATTGATTTAGAATTCCAAAAATCTACTTCACCCAATCAAATATTTTGGATGAATTAAATATTATGCCAAGCATATGGGGAGGGAGGATGTGTACTGTGTAGTGTAAATTATATATATACACACACATATTCCACTCACATAATTGTTAATTAATTTTCTATTTTAGGGTTTTAACTGATTGGGTGAAATGATGATTTAAAATGTTTAGGCATTGTTACGACCACTAGGCAAGGCCATATTTGGCCTAGGGAAAAGTTAAAATGTATTTTTTGTTTAGTTAGGAATTTTGAAGTAATTAGTAGTTTTTGGACAATGGGATTGTGTAGATATATATTTTGAAAGGGTTTAAAATGGAAAAAAAAGAAAAGTAAATGAAAGAGATTTGTTATTGGTTTCCCATTTGCGTAAATGGTTAAAAATTAACGACATAGGTGTACTTTATCTCTATTTAATATGTACTACTTGATTTTCTTAAGGAGAAATGACTGCACGAGTAAGAAGTTATAGATTAATTAATACAATCGATATTTAGCTTAACTTATTACATGTATGTAGTCAAGAGGTTTTGAGTTCAAATGATTCCATCTCCAATTTGTACTAAAAAATAATGAAGAAAGTTGACGATTAGTAAACATTATACATCTAAGTTAAAATAGTTTTTCTTTTTTTCAACTTTTTGAAAAAATATATTTTTTTTCATGGATTTTTAGTCTAGTTTCTATTCGGTTTATAGATCTCAAAATGTTATACTTTTAGCTTTAAACTCTTGAGTTTGATGTCGATTTAGTTCCTAGGTTTAAAAATGGTACAATCTCACCATTGGAATTTGAACTTTGCTTCAATCGGATTGCTTGTTTCGAAATATAAATTTAAAGATAAAAATGTATAGCAATAAAAACCAAAATTGTTACCAAATATAAAAAACCATAATCAATTAAGTTACCGACCAAAACATAGAAATGAATGAAGGGAGTGAGTGTGGAATGATGAGGAGATAGATTATTAGGGTGTGGCAGAAGAGAAGAAAAGGGGTAAGTTAAGAGAAGATGGGAAGTTTCTGCTTCAAAGCTCCACATTCATCTAAACCTGACCATTACATTGGAACTTCACCACTCTTCTCTCTGCCCCACTTCCCATTTTCCTTCTCCTTTCACTCTCTTTCTTTTTCTTTATCCGCTCCATACTCTTAGACCCAAACACTTTTTGATTTTTGAACCGATAAATAGATTTGAACTACGAACAATCTTATTGTTATTAATATACTCATAAGTTAATTCTATTATATCCAATTTGGATAGAGTTTAAAGAGTTGATAATTAATTAACAAAACTTATATTTTTTTAGTTACAGTGTGGTAGGTTCTGCAAACTCCTTTCACCAAACGTTCAAGAAAAATACTTTTTAGTTTCTAAATTTTAACATAAGTAACAATTTATTCATTGAACTTCGACCGTTGCAAGAATTTAATTTTTATTACATAAATAAATAAAGATGTCTATAAAATTTGGTTCTACAACAACTTACTTGATTGTTACCATAGTTTATAGAAAAGAATAATGTCAAATCAATTTATCAATCTATATGGCTACGCCTTGAATAATATATGACCCTTAAATCTTAGGTTTAACTCCTACCTATTAGTGTTTTCTTTCTTTCTTTTTTCATATACATTTCTTACTTTGTTTTATTTTATTTTATTTTAGTTATTTTATTTATTTTTCATATTTTTATATCTAATTTATTTTTCCACTATTTATATTAAATGTATTATTTGGTTTTCAAATTTCAAAGTTAAATTAAATTTTTTTTTCCTGTTTAGCCATATTTCTTTTACATTTATTTATTCATTGGTTCGTGTACATATGTTTAATTTAATTTTAAAATTTTCAATATTTAGATTCACATATTATTTTCATCTTCATTTTTTAAAATTTTAATGTTTATTTTAATATTTTTTGTATCTTAAAATTTAAATTTTTTCATATGTTATTTTAGATTTAAAATTATTATTTTTAATACATCCGAAATTATATAAATTTTGTTTACTAATGTATTCGTTTAGGTTACCTTTAATATTTTACAACAACATTTATATCATGATATATAATTGAGTTAATTTTGAATCAAAATGAATTGAGTAGGAAATAATATTTCAAATTAAATTTGTACAACATAGACGTGATAAAAACAATTGTATTATAACTATTAATTTTGCATGAAAACTTATGTGTATTAGACAACTATGTCAACAATTTTTTTTATATTTTCCTAATTAAATTATATTTAAACTATAAAAATAAGAGAAAATGTTGGAAAGAATAATACAAACAAAAAGTAATTATCAAATTTAAAAAAGAAACGAAAATTTTAGTTGAAGGATACAAGAAATTAAAAACAAGAAAGGAAAAGATTATGCCTAAAATAAAAGATTTGAAAGTTGAGAGGATCTGTACGAGAGGTATTATTGTAATTTAGAAAGAAAGAGAAGAAAGGAAAAGAGAGGGTTAGAGTGGGGGATTGTACTTTTAGAGATCTGAACTGCATGTGGGTTAATATGAAGGGAGAGAGAAAGAAAAGAAAAGAAGAGTGATTATATAAACAATTTTTCAAAAAGGGATCTCCACACTTTTTTCTTTTTAATTATTGTTATTACTATATATATTGCTTTATTCTCATACTTTTTGTTTTTATCTCTAAATTTTAGATTAGTTTATTTTACACAACAATACCCCCATTTTAATTTTAGGTTGGATAGGAATGTCCTTTTCATGTTAAAACAATACATATTTATGCTACATTTTTATAAAGTATAAATTTTCTCCCTCCATTTTTTATCTAAAAATACAAATTTTAATCTTTAACTACCTATCTATTTCATTTTTAAAATTTATGTTAATTTTTTTCACGTGTCTAACAAAATCAAAAAGACTATGAAGTCAACTATTTTTTAAAAAATATATTTCAGGTTTGTCCCGATTGCTTTCTTTCGATTTTTTTCTCTTCCTTTTCATCTTTTTTTTCTCTTCTTCTACAAAATTTTAAAATATTTTTTGAAATCATATATTTGTTTTCAATCAGTATTATTTTTTTAAAAAGAGTTATTTGGTTCAAAATCATGTACCAAATATAAATGATCTTGTTACACGATCTTAAACCAAGATCGTTTAAATTGGTATGCGATCATGTATCATTTCCTACACGATCCTATCATGAATTACGCGAATGTGGTCAATGGCCAATTGTGTTGACTGGGGTATTTTTGGTATTTTCCATGGTGGGCTTGTGTCCTTTTTTTCATTTTTGAAATTGTTCAGTGTAAATATTTGGCCGGTTTGTTATATTTTTTAAAAAAACTTCTTAATTTATAATATTTTTATTAAAAAAATTATACAATTTGAATTTCGTTTAATTTAAATTGTTGGATAAAAGCTTTTAAAAAATAATTGTTATAAAAAACTATAACCAATTAAATTATTGTTATAATATATTTATTTAAGAAAAATTTCATCAGGTGAAAAAAAATTAGAAAAATACAGTCCCATAACCCTCTTTTTTTTACATAGTCAAATATGACAAGTAATTAGATATATCACACAGTGCTATTAGAGAACTATTTGCTTTTAAATTTGCTACTTTTGCAATTTAGAAAATTTAGGGACATAGGCCCTATTATCATAATTTCTTTTGCTATTTTTGCAAACACTCATTTATTTAAATGAGAAGTAACAGATTGTTAGAAAAGCTAAATCTAAAAACTAGTATCTATTAGTTTTTTATACAGTAGTTAAAATTTAGGGATGGTTGCAAATTTAGCAATTAAATTCAAATTAATCGAGTATATAACAACATTTTAAAAATTTTGCAAATATAGCAAAATTTGTCAATTTCTATCAATGATAAAAGTCTATCACTGATAGACCATGTGCAAATATTGATCTATCATTGATAGACCCATACGAGTCTATCAACGATAGTTTTGCTATATTTACATTTTTTTAAATGTTGCTATATCCTTAATTATTATTGCTAAAATAACCATCAATTACAATTATCCTAAAATTTAAAAGCTATTTTAGAAAATTACAAAATAAGTTAATTTAACAAATATAATAGACGATTTATAAGATTTTTCCAAATCAATTGTTGCAAATGCAATTCCAAACGAACTCTTAGTATAAAATTCTATTTTTCATAAATTTGTTGGACACAAAATTAAGATTGTCGGGACACTTTTGAACCTTTGATTAGACTTAAATTTGTTTAACTTTACCTCTCTATATAGGTGAAAACCTTAGGCATATGGATAAAGGGAAAAAAGAATCACATGGAGCATAGGAATAGAGTATTCAAAAGTGGCTAAAGTTTAAAAAATTTGATCTCTGATAATATAAAGCCTCCAAAAACCAAATATTTGATATCTCCATCTCATAAGATTCACCTAATTAATTTTTGAAGATTTCATAAAATCTCAACACTCATCCAATGTTTCATAAAATCTCAACACTCATCCAATGTTTTGTCACAATCATTGTTATTATTATTCATTCTCAACTATGCTCAATTATGTCTTTTTCTTTGTTTAATCAATAGACTAAATGTATTATACCCAACACTCATTTTTTATTATCCTAAAAAACTATATGCAAAGAAAAAAATATTATGTTATTATAGTGTAGTTAGGTATTACTCAACACTCAATTTTATTAGTTGTGGAAAGAAATATCTATTTTAGGGTTAGATTGGTACTTAAAATTTTAAGTTCGAATCTAAAATGTAGAAAAACTTTAAAAGGCATCTGTCGATTGATAAGTCTTTGTATTTTTAATTTTATTTTAGTAGATTATAAAAAAATTTAAAAATATCATATAAAGTTGTTGACACTATTGAGGATTGACCATAAACAAGATCCAAAATTTATAGGTGGCCAAGTTCAAAAGAAAAACAAGGGTTGTTTGGGTTCGCTTGTTCCAAAAGGAAAAGTCATATCATTGAGTTTTAAGTTGATCATGTGTGGAGAAATAACCAAGTCACTACTAATACTCTGCAACCCTAGAGGCCACCCACCCTAACATCAGTGACGTTACACATATAACCTCAAACTTATACAGTGATTGAATCCCAACAAAATGGTTTAATCGCTCTGCCTTTAATATTCAATTTTAAAACACATAATACAATGCATTCTGAAAAGGAGAAATAAAAATGCATTCAACATCAAGATGAGGTTATAGAGTAACTTACCCTCAAAGAATCATTTTCAATCTTCTTTCGATCTTGGGAAAGATCTACACCACAAGCATCTTCCTTGATGTTCCCCGATAATGATTGGTTGGATTATCACAGGAGGAGCTATAACGAATTCAGGTATTTGGAGTTGTAAAGTTGTAGCCGAAGCACATATTGTGTTTCTTAGTAGCTATCTATCATTGGTATATTTGGATCTAAAAATATTTTGTGATGAACGTACATAAAAACCTTATTTTGATGTGGATATTTTCCATATGCATCCCTTACGACCTAGCGACATCATCCTTACTTTCCTTAGAGGCTTATTAGAGTGAAAATTATCTCCATAAACCAACACGAGTTCTTTCAGCATGCTCACTCACATGCATCCTAGGAAAATTCCCAAGAGGTCACCCAATATAGAATTACTCTAAGCGTAGTACGCTTAACTTTGAAGTTCCTATGATCGAGCCACCGAAAAGGAAGGTGCACCTTGTTGGTATATGTATTATTAGCTTTTAATTCTTTTAAGTTTTTCTTAACATTACTTTCATGTCCTTAGGATCCCTCTCATTCAGATGGAGTATCGATTCATTCATTTCTTCCTCCTAATTTTGGACGTTACAATGAATATCTAATCCTTATAAATCAATCGAAAGGGGTAGAAGATGTAAATCCTAGAATGTTGAACAGTTTATGATCCTTTTGTTCCAAGTGAAATAGCCTCACATCATATTGCACAAGTACTTAGGCATATTAGTAAGCTTCACAAAGTGGAGAGTAAAATGAATAAAAAATGAAAAAGAGGAAACAGAAAAAAAAAAAAAAAGATTAGTGTTTCTTAATTTTTATAATATTAGCTTTCTTTAGTATTAGTTTTTTTTTTAATTTTAAAAAAGTTTATTGTTTTTAATTTTTGTAAATATCAGTTTATTAAATTTTAGTGTTTTGTTTTATTTTAATAAAGAATTTATTTGAGCAATTTTTATAATTTTTTTAATCTTAAACTGTCGTTTAATATTTTTTTTAAAAAAATATATTTTTTCAACTAAATTTTTAATTTAATTTCTATTTAGTTTCTATATTTCAAGATCTAATACTTTAAGTATTATGCCATTTCAATAATATTTAATTTTAGTCCTAATTTAGATAACAAAACTATTAGTAATTTAATGAAAAGCTGATTAGGATAATGACTTAGACTAATTTTACTAAAACGTAGCGATGAAAAGACTAATTTTAAGCTAAAATATATTGAAAATTTTACGATAATGGATAATCTATTATTGCATATTTGAAATCAGTATGCATGTAGTAGTTCTAAGAGGAAAATTTTGGGAGTAGAGTAATTTAGAGTAAAACAGAAGTCGCACAAATTAGAAAATAAATTACAAATACAACACAGGGATAAAATATTTATAAAAAATAATCAATGTTGACCAAATATTTATAAAAATAACTAATGTTGATCAATTTGCTCTTCAATGACCATCATTGATAGAAACTATAAATCACAGTGGATATCAATGATAGCAACTGATAATGCATTTTTCTAACTGAAAGCTATCGCTGATAGCATTTACTGGTGATAGCAACGTATAACATTTATCAATTTAATTCTTTTAACTTTAGTTTTATTTTAAGAAACTTCAATAAATATTCTAATGCACTATTTAGCTGTATATTTGAAACGTTTTATGATTTGAAATGAATGTTACTTCATTCAAATATTTTACCAATATATTGGTAGTCTCAATTGATATATACGTATATAAATGTCAAATTTGATCTCTAAAATTTCAAAATCATATAATTGGACAAATTTAAAATTTTAAGTTTTTGTCTTAACAAGTCACAAATATCTAACAAATCTACAAAAGTGACAACTTCTTGTATACATGTTTTTGTCTCCTTAATAAAGAAATAGATATCCGCTTATCCAACGTATTAATCATCTCTAAACAATCAAATTCCACTAAAAAAATTCAAATGAAGGATATGGACTATACTTCCTAAACCGAAAAGAACTGCCTATCATTTTTGGGTTTTTACCTCACTACATATAGCTATGAACTTTGTGCGCACCATCTTGATAGTTCTCTGGAACACCCAAACAACAATAATGTTCAACTTTAAAAATGTCGTCATAGATGGTTGCTATTGAGATAGGCATAGACAATTGGATCTCGCTTTGCCTATTTCATCTAACCCCTCATACCAATTCTTCCTTTCTTATATATGTTAACTAATTGATTCACGGATAGACTCAACCTCGAGGAATAAATCAAAATTTATAACATGTTGCTAACAAAATTTTATCTAAATATTTAACATTTTGAATTCAAATTAAACTCAAAACTTGTTTAATACAAAGATAAAATAATTATAAAAAAAAAAGACAAATTCTTTTTTTAGAATATCAATTTACTTATTATTTGCATATTTTGGAAATATTGAGTTTTTAAATTTTCCTAAGCAAGTAAAACTCACCGTTTTGGTGAAGCGGTTCATGGCCTGTGAGATTGGACTAATCATATGGGAAGGACTTGAAATAGAGAGCAATTTTCGTCGACTCATGAGCACCTCTGTTTAACATGTGTTTGCATATTTCCGTCGTTCAATTACGTTTCTTCTATTTAACTATTTAAAACCCGAATCAAAATAGCAATATAATGTCACCAGTCTGCATCAACATTTTACTTTTATTCTAAAGATCAAGTAAGATAATATAAAATATATTTGTTTATTTTCTTCATATTTTATGCTTATTTATTAATTAATAAAAGAAAAATCAAATAGTCAGAGAGGAACATACATTAACATGTGGAAATGAGAAATTCAAGTTCTTAGCATTTGGATGAATCAACATTTTTTGGGGGGTTAAATATACTAACTATACATATATACATATAAATATTGGAAATTATTCTTACTACGATGATTTATTTAAAAAGTTGGAATGTAATTAAAAATTTGAAAATAGAACAAAAATGAGAGTGAATTATTTAAAAAAGATGAATGGTAAAAGAAATAGTAAATCTCAAAAAATATTTACAACATATTTAAATATATAAAAATTACTTTTTGAAGTTGTATATTAACTTATATGAAATCAATTTAAGCATAACTTAATTCTATAATATTTATATATTTAATTAAAATTGTCATCAACTATAAAAAAAAGCTTTTTGTCGCCAAGAAATAAGATTTTTTTCGACGTAGAAATACGTTGCCAAAAACTCTAACCAACGTTGGGGAAGGTTACTATGACGTCGTGAATGACGTCGGCAGACACGTTAGAAAAAGCACGTCGAGGATACTTTTCCCCGACGTAGCTCACGTCAACGACGGGGAAAATTTTCCCAATGCACGTTGCAGCACATCGCAGATGGCTTTTGCGACGCAATGTCGCAAAAGGCTTCCGCGATGTGTGCGTCACGGAAAGCTTTCAAATTTTCCATTATTTATGTCTTTGTCATATATGGTTGATATTGCCGTTAAATTAGTCTATTTTCAAGCGATTAATCGTTTTTGGAGAATGAAATTGGATAGAAGAAGGGACAGAGATGAGCGATTCAGAGAAAGAAAAAAGAGAAAGTACAAGAAATGAGAGAGGGAGATGAGCGATTCAGAGGAGGAAAACATGGAGAAAGTAGAGGGAAGGAGAGAGAGAGAGTGAGGAATGGTAACAGGAGAGGGCGACAAGGACACTTTCGGCGGCGGCGAATCCGGACGGATGGCAGTACGAATCTCCTCCTCTCCCTCTCTCTCGGCCGATTTTCTCTTCCTTTCGTTTTGCAATCGGTTCTGTGTTGAAGGGGAAAGAAATAGAGGAAACTTTCTCCGACATCTTTGAACAGGCTGCAGAAGGACCCTTTCCATGACGTTGAGTAACCCCAACCTCGTACAAAGGTTAAATAACGAATTAATTATTTAAATATTTCCGATGTGCACCTGCCACACATTGCGGAAAGGTGACCATTATCACTTCAATACGCATACTTACAACTTCTACTTTTCCCGATGTTTGGTTCTTGTGCGTCGCGAAAAGTGAAGATATTAAATTAAGTTTTAAACTTGTCGCGACCTTTGGTTCTTGTGCCTCGTGGAAAGTGAATGTATTAAATTTAATTTTTAAACTTTTCCTGACGCCTTGTTCCTCTGGGTTGCAAAAAGCACTTTTTGCGACGTAACATAGTGTGCGTCGCGAAAAGTGAACGCATTAAATTTAATTTTAGACTTTCTGCAACATAACATTGCGTGCGTCGGCAAAAGGTGATTAACTACGATGCACCTTTTGTCGATGTTGTTTTTGGCGTCGCAGTTGTTTTGATTTCTTGTAGTGTAAGTGACCTATAAAATTGATAGTTTAGGTAATTATATACAAAATTAGAATCTAGAAATTTATTACATTTATATGGTTGTAAATACTTTGTGTTCACAAATTTTAGAATGGAATTTAAGAAGGAAAAAATCACATTGTTGATGCAAAAAAAAAAAAAAAGATCGACCGTAAAATTTGTTTTATGAGGAGATTCGTCTAAATACTTGCAAGACAAAAGAAGGTTAAGTGTGGATGTGGAGTTTCTATGCACACTCCAACGCTTAAGTCAGTTTGTCCTTCTAGATGAC
The DNA here is from genome assembly GCA_037974545.1 of Cucumis variabilis. NCBI lineage: Eukaryota > Viridiplantae > Streptophyta > Magnoliopsida > Cucurbitales > Cucurbitaceae > Cucumis > Cucumis variabilis. The sequence goes on from JBBPDI010000022.1 coordinate 3,972,598, forward strand.
TAGAAAGTAGAGAAATTAATTGGACATTCGAACTTCGATCAATGACCTTGGTCATTTATATAATATGAAAACTTTTAACTAATGCTCGGGCTCATAATTACCATCTTTAAATTTCTAGAATCGTTGAGCTGATGGTCGATGGACAATTACACCACCATTATAACATACCCATGAATGCTCTTAACAACTCCCTTTATCACATTCCTTTGATCAGAATTCGAATGATTTCACATCCAATAGCTCTGTGAGTTCCTCAAAAAAGGTTAGGTGAGCTTTGTTTAGCATATTTCCCAAGCTTTGTTAAGCTCTTCTTGAACTCTCTTCTAGGCTCTTACGAGCTTATCTCATAGGTCCCACTGAGTTGTGTATGTTCTCCCAATGGGTGCTCTTAAGTCTTCTCATAGGCTCCTCTCAGCTTCTCTTAAGCTCTCTAGACTCTGAGCTTATCTTGATCTCACCTCATGGGTCTATTGAGCTCTTACTAAGGTTGTTAAGGCTTATCTTATACGTAGGTCCATCGAGCTATCACTAAGCTCGCTTAGGCTCTTCCATTGATTCTTTTAAGTAGGCTAAAATTTACCGACAACAGTTGCCCTCACTCTCAAGCTTGACTCAGGTAAAAGTCAATGTTTGGGAGTTTATCTCATGTGCAATTTTTTCTCATCTCTAAAGCCAAATTAAGCTCTATCCTTGGCTCATATGACGTTACTTCTCGTAAGGGTACCTCATGAATCCCACAAAGTTATCCAAAATCTCTCCCGTGGGTGATCTCTTTCCTAGGCTCTTCTCTTGAGCCTACCTTATGGTGCATCGAACTAATTTGCTAACCTCCTTTTGAGTTTTCTCTCAAGCTCACTTCATGGGTCCAACCGAACGCTCACTAATCTCGTTAAGACTTACTTCATAGGTCCACCGTGCTATCACTAACCTCGTCTGAACTCTTCCATTGGTTTTCTTAAATAGACTAAACTTCACTCGCAACAAACGTAAATTTAGAAAACAAAAGAGAAGAAATATTGAATGAATTTCGTGAGTTAGAGATAGACCAAAATTCAAATTATTTTCGAGAACATTCTCTAAAATTTTCGACTAGGTAGTAAGAAATAAGAATTAAGAATTAAGAATATGGATGATAATCAGTGTGATATAGAAAGAAGAAAAGAAAAATAAAAGGAAATAATGGGAATCTTTGGTTCACCGGGGAGTGTATCCGGCCGGTTAAGGCAGTGGGAGAATCAAGGGGAGGGATCTTTTTGTTATTAATTAAGTCAATAGACGAGGGAAATTGGTGGGAGTGGGAGTGGGAGTGGGAGTGGGAGTGGGAGTGGGAGGGGGAGGGGAATAAACGGTCAAAGCCGGTCGTCGTTCAAAAGAAAAAACGCGAAATTCTAGGAAGTGGAATTTCTGACACGTAGAGAGCTTCACCCACGGAGGTCCAGTGATCTGTTTCTCTCAAATATATATTAAAATAAAAAGAGAAAATTCCAATATATTAAAATCCCGCTTCGAAGAGAACCCAATTGGGGGAGTGGCTTCTCAGCAATTTTGGACTTTCCAGGACACATTTGCTATTACTAAGTAAATCAAGGGTATATTAGTAATTTAATATTCTCACTCCTCTTCCTTTTAAAGCCTTTGAGAAGACAAGAGAAGCGGGAGAGTCGTAGATAAAATAAATAAATCAACAACACAGAGGGAAGAAGGAAGGGCTCATGAAAATGGCGGATTTTGAGACATAAACACACACATACCTTCTTCTTTTTCTCTATACTTTCATTTCTTCTTGGTTCTGACTTAACAAATGACGACGGGAATGGTGCAAGACCAGAATCTTGAGAAGCAGATGGGTTGCATGGCTGGATTCCTTCATATCTTTGATCGTCATCAGATTTTGGCCGGAAAACGCCTCTACTCCACTAAACGCCTTCCTCCCTCGGTAATTTTACTCGTTAGCTTTCACTCTTTGTTTTCTGTGTGTGGTTTCCATCACTGGAAATTTGTGAATCACTGTTTTAATTGAAACTGTAGGTTGGGAACTCAACGCCACCGCTGCCGGAGAATTCCGTCTCCTTACCGGAGGCAACGGTGGAATTGGAAAAACTACAGCAGACTAGAACGATGCCTTCTCCAGACAGAGTGAAGCATTTTGCTTCGGTGACGGAGCTTCGATCTCCAGCGCCGGAACCAGCGACGCCGGTGCCGAAGCCGAAACATAC
>JBBPDI010000022.1:3998531-4010357 GCA_037974545.1 Cucumis variabilis
CTGGTCTTGTGAGCACTCCAAAACAACGAATGCTTTTTCTTCTCAACTTCATTTTGTTGTTGTTCATCATTGTTGGCGAAATGACTCTCGCATCTTGAATAACTCTTAAATCCATTTCTTTGTTTTGAGAAAGAGAAGAGAGAGGAAGGAGAACTTCAGACTTAAAACAAAACTTTGGGTTGTATTTAAAGATAGAGGGACTCTTTAGAAAAGGTCTAATTATGGTAATACAGATGGTTCTCAAATTATGGTAATATATATGGAAATGAAAATGGGATATTAAAGCTCTTATTTAACATGAAAGTTATGGGACTTGGGAATAAGTCGTTTACATGTTTTAATTTTTTTATATCTTTCAAATCAAACCAAACATGTTAACGATTTAAAGAAGATTTTTTAAAAGTAGATAAATTGACAAACTCTTTATATTTCATAAAACAAAATTACTGGAAGAGAAAACTTATATTTTTTTTTTTACAATTTTCTTAATTTTTTTAATGCATTAACTGAATTTATATTTACGTGTGAAGTTTACTTTTTTTTTTATCCATTAGTTGTAACTAAGTTAGGTATACTTTAATGCATTAACTGAATCTATAAATGCTACAAATTTTATGAAATTTATTTATTGAAATATTAAATGATTTAAATAATTAATTAATGGTTAAATAACATTTTCAAGAGTTACTAGAATTTTTAGCAATGCTATTTTGTAGGCATCTAATAAATGTGCAATTTGAGTATCTTTTAGGACTCCTAATTATAGATGCCCAATTTTGGAGCTTTATACTTTCATTTCTTTTTTATTATCATTAATTGAAGGAATTGGAGCATTGCACTTTTAAAATAAATTATTTATCACCTTTCTTGTGATAAATGATAATTATATTTAAACTTATAATTCGTATTGAAATCATCGACAAACAATATCTTTAAATGACTTTAGAGAACCAATTATTCTTCAAATAATGACAATACATAACATTGCAAGTTTGAGTACCTTCAATTATAAAAAAGTTGTAGGGAATAAAACGGTTTATACCTTCAAACTTGTGGATGTACCGATTAAGACTATGAAATAATAATTACATCAATTTTGAACTTTTATATTACATTAATTGTGTGTTTACATTTTCCTTAATATTTCATTTTTAGAAAAAAATAAAAACTTAGTTTTACCAATTAATTTGTATTAATTAAACTCCTACATTGTAGAAGAGAATCAATTTAGACATTTTACTAGGATTACACTTCCTAAGTTTGAAGATTGGAACATCTCTATTTTGGTTGGGGATAGTTCAAATTGTTGCGATTATTTGTTTAAGTTTTTAATTGATGTAAACCTAAATAAAACATTGGAATATAAATTAAATAGATATTTTCTCAAAATTGTATTACAAACATGGAGGCTTTTAAGCTTTTAAATTAGAGGTTTTTAAAATATAATATTTAGTTTCAAAGTATTAACAAATATAACACAATAGATTATTTTTTTTTTCAACGATGCAAAATTTAAATCTCTCAAAATCAAATATGTTATATACTTTATAGTTTTTATTACTAATACATAGATTTTACTATATTTACAATTCTTTAAAAATGTTGTTATATATTTAATTATTAACTCTAAAATTGATGCCTATTACCCTTTAAAAGTTATTACAATGGTTAGAATTATTTTGGTAAATTTTTAATTTTATATAATAAACCTTGGAGTTAAACAATTTAAATCGTGAACTAATAATTTTATAATTTTAACTCCTAAACGTTTGTAGTGAATTAATTTATACTCTTCTGCAAACTTAGTTTGAAAAATAGAATGTCAAAGTTGTAACTATATCAATTGAACTTCTCGTAATTATATTTATTTAAACCCTTTATTAAGATTACGTTAAAATTGTCTGAAGATTTTTACTCAGGAATGTCTTAAATTTACTTAATGTTCTAAGAATGTCATTATTTATTAATTTATAATTTATTTGATATAGTTTGAACTTATAATAACATATTTGTTTTATCAATTTGTATTTATTTTTAAATTAATACGATTTAGATCATTTTTATATGTTGTTTTTCTCACAAAAAATAATGTATCATATGGAGATTTTTTAAAAATAAAAGAATTGACAAATTATTTACGGTCTATAGCAAAATTTTAATCTAAGCTCAAAATGGATAACATAAATTTTAACTCAAGTCTAAAGTATTTTTTTTTTTCTATAGGATGTAAGTATTATCTATTTTCTTCTATTTATATAAATTTCCCATATCATAATTTAAATTTGAATATCTCGTTAAAAATAATAAGAATTACAATATAGCAAAAAAAAATTATATGTATATACACGTATAGTTGTCACTTATTTTAATTATATAATGCAAAGGAAGATCAAAATATATGTGTTAAATAAAAAATAATAATAATAAGACAAAAATGTTAATCTAGAAATCTTCAACATAGAATTGCTCCAAACTAACATACTCAACTTTGAAATTCTTATGATCGAGCCACCGAAAATGAAGATGCACCTTTTTGGTATAGCTAGTAACTTTTATAAGTCTTTCTTAATATTACTTTCATATCGTTATTTCATGTTCTCAGGATCCCTCTTATTCAGATTTGATATTAGTTTATTCATGTCTCCGTCTTAAACTCAGGACCTTACATTCATTCGAACATTTAGGATGCTCAAGAATCTTCACGTGTCAAAGCATTTTACAATACTACCACAAAAACGTTGTAATCCAGATGCACACTCCATAAGAATTTTGGATGCCCATGAAATAAAATCGTTTTTTAAGTGATTAATCGATAAAATCATAACGCTCATCACGTTTTTTGAACAGAACATAATATAGAATATAAATTAATACAATTACAAAAGTTTAAAGTTTAGATTGATACGATTTCAACAAACATCGTGTAAAGTGATTTTTCAACTCTTTTTCGTTGTTCGTTGGATGTTAGAGAATAAATAATTTTTTAAAAAAATTATATTATATTAATTCTCGGATTGATCCAAAATAAACATTCCTCCATCTCTTTGAAGATTCCATTTTGTTTTTCATGAGTAGTTATTTTTAAATACTTTTATTGTAATTCTTAAAAATGTCATTTTCAATTTTTCATTGGAAGGGAAAGGAATCAATTGCCATTTTCTATGTAAAATCCTCTTGTCTTTCTTATGGGATTAATATATGGTGAGGACTATATTCGAAAGTTCAGTTTTTCAAATTAAGGAAAAAAATGACATGAAGGGTATTTTTTTCAAAAAAACTAATGATTAAGATTGAGTTTTTCTTTCTTTCTTTCTTTTCTTTTCTATCAAGTGGATGAATTAGTAGTTGAGATTTCAGTGTACATTGTATAAGATACCTCACTTACATATCTATATATGAATAGTTTGAATCAAATCGTTTGTAATATTTATAAAGTAGTTTGTATCCATACGTGTTACTAGGACGAAACACTCAACCTTATTCATGTACTATAGATCTTTTAAATTATTACTTGAACATGATTCACTTGTATGTCGACTGCAGACTGTTTATGTTACCTCATATAACCTTGGATTTAGGTTTATTGGATTTGAGTTATGCAAATTAAAGAAATAACATTTTGTTTATTTAATAATTTTGTTTACAAATTAAAATACAACAGGTTTATAATGATATAAAGCCCAACAATCTCCCACTTGTCATAAAGCTAGTGGAATATACAATACACAAATAAATAAATATATAAAATGTTATTTCTTTCATATAAAATATACATCTCCCATTTTTCTTAGATAATATGATGTTTATCATGCAGACTTAGGCCCTTTAGATGACTCTCGAACACTTTAATTGTGAGTTTTTTAAAAGATTCATCAATGTTGTGCTCCAAAGCTATCTCGATCATGTCTTCTTGTTAGACAATCTTCCGTATTAAATGATACTTTCTTTCAATGGGATTGTCTCATTTATGACTTTGAGGTTCTTTAGAATTTGCCATAGCACCACTGGGAAAGTTATATTCAAAACTATTTAATTTCTAAATCAACCAAGAACCTTTTAAGTCATACAGCCTCCGTAGCAGCTTGACAAGCAACTACATACTCTTCCTTCATGGTTGAGTCAACAATGAATTCATAATTTATGCTTCACCAAACTATAGTTCCTCCATGAAAAGTGAACAATGATCCTAATGTGGATTTTCTAGAACCCTTATCAATCTAAAATTCAGAGTCAGTGTATCATGTATGGATCAAACTTTTTGTGTCATACACAAGTATATAGTCCATCATTCTCCTAAGATACTTAAAGCTCGTTTTAATGTTGTCCAGTGATCTAATCCTATATTAGATTGATACCTATAGACAATCTCAATTGCATAACATATGTTAAGCGTTCTACACAACATGATGTACATAAGATTGTCACAGCAGATGCATAGGGAATTTATTTAAGCTCCACAACCTCTTGAGGTATCTTAAGACATTGTTCCTTAGACAAGGTGATTCCATGCCTGAAAGGTAAGTTATCTTTCTTGGAATTTTGCATCAAATACCTGACAAGCATTTTGTCAATATAAGATGCTTGGAGACAAGGCTAATGTTTTGTTCTTGCGACTTCCAACAATTTGAATTTCAAGAAAATATTGTGCTTCTCCTAAATCTTTCATTTGAAATTGCATAGAAGGCCAGTTTTGAACGTTAGTTAGAAATCCTACATCATTTTCAATGAATAAGATATCATTTCATACCACACAAGAAAAGCAATAGTACCTTTGATGGTTTTCTTGTAAACACAAGGCTCATTAGCGTTTTGATCAAAGCCATATGATTTGATGGAGTGTCAAACCCTATATTCCAAGACCTAAATGTCTATTTCAATCTATAGATGGATTGTTTCATCTTGCAAACTATTTGCTCTTGACCTTGTTTTAAGAATCACTCTGGTTGATTCATGTAGATGTTCTCATCAAGATTGTCATTCAGAAAAGTAGTCTTGACGTCATTTGTCATATCTCATAATCATAATGAGTAGCTATAGACAATAGAATTTTGATAATGACCTTTAACATGGCAACGAGAGATAATGTTTATTCTTAATCAACTCCTTCTACTTAAATATAACATTTTGCTACTAACCTAGCCTTAAATGTCAAACCTTTCATTCCACAAACTCCCATATTAAATTAGAGTACGTTGACTCCATTTCAAGATCCATGACCTTGACCCATTCATTTTTGTCAATGTTGTTCATTGCTTGTTTAATTAACAACAAAACCTCTAAGTCACCATCAAGTATGGTGGCTTGTGCTTTAGTTAAACCCATGTATTGTGTGGGATGAGATATAACCCTCCCACTACAGCAAGGTTCCCCCTACTACTAGATGTGCCTGGAACATCAACAATAATTCTTGATATGCTAGCATTGCTAACAATCCTTGTTGATGTACAATCATTTTCATTGAAAATTTCACTTAATATTAATTTATTGTGCAGTTTCTAATCTCTCATATGATCTTTCTGCAGAATGTGACGTTTGAAGATACACTTAGAATCATAGAAGAGACCACCTCTGGCCTTTTTAGGATAGTGTACAAATAGGCATACCCTTAAATGAGGTTCCGGTTTCTTTGAGTTTGTTGATAACACGATGTTGGAAATCATGAAATTAATGTCGTAAACTACCTTTAAACTTTTCCACAACTCAAAAGGTGGTTCAGAAACATATTTTTATGGAACATATTGTTCAAGATGTATATTGTTATCTCTACTGCATAACCTTAAAAGAGTTCGGTAAATGAGCATAACTCATCATAGGCAAAACTATGTTCAACAAGATTCTATTTTTCCTTTCTGATACACCGTCTTTTAGGTATACTAGGTGTTAAGAGTTGAGATGTGATTTCACTTTCTATTGTATAGTTCTGGAATCTCAAGTACATATACTCCACCACAATCAAATCAAAGCGTTTTAGTCCTTTTATTTGACAAGTTTTCAACTTTTGATTTATACTCTAACCTTTTCATAAGCTTCAGGCGTATGTTGAATTAGTTGAAGATACCTAAATCTTGAATAATCATCTATGAAAGAGATGAAATATTCAAACCCTCATTTTTCCTTAACATTCATAGGACCACAAAGGTCTAAATATACAAGTTTTAAGGGTTTTCTTGCTCTTTATCCTTTTCCTGTAAAAGACTTTTTTGTTATCTTGCTTTCAAGGCATGATTCAGATACTGGTAAAGAATTTCTTCTAACTCACTTAGAAATCTATTTTTTACTAGTCTCTCAATCCTATTGAGATTTATGTTGTCTTAATCTTAGATGTCAAAGATGAGCATTTTCCTTAGGAGAAATTCTTTACCTTTTATTTTGTGTCGTTGCAAATTTGAACAGTTAAGTATTAAAAAGTATTTTCTATGCAATGACCTTAGCATATAAAAGTTGTTTTCTAAATTTGCAGAACATATCTCAACTCCATTCTTTAAAATGAATAATTTAATTGAAGGAACTAAGACAAGCATAGTGGAAAAAGAATCGAAATTCTACCCTAATTGTGCTTAATTAACGAGTAAACCTTAAACTAAAAAAAGGGTTTTTAAATATTTACATTCGAAGCTCTATTTTTTTTTTCGAACAACCACTAAGGTTGACCTACTATCCTTTGGACTCAGAACTATGTTATGAGACCCATTGGATGAATGAACCAGGAGAGAGAAATAGATGGAAAAGGAAATGGGCTTTGTAAATTTTTTTTCAGTAAAGAAGAAAAGGAAATTCAATTTGGTGTGAGAGTCCAAATTCAATAGTCAACCCATCAAATGAGTTCAAAGGTCCTATTTATAAGGATTTTTCATGCAATACTAAAGCCCAACAACTCAAACTCAAAGGTCCTATTTTTTTTCGGTAAATGTTATATTGGACCAAATAATCATCATCTAGCCCACTAGAGTTAGTGGGATTATCCAACAAAATGTTGGATTTTCCCACTAACTTTGGTCAAAGGACAAAATAGACATTTTATCAAAAGTCAAAGTTTGACTTTTAAAACCTAAAGTCAACATTTTGACTTTTTACTATTTTGTCCATCTTGACTAATTTTGATCTCCCGAGCATGAATCCACATTCATTTTCTCAAAATTCAAATCATATTTAAATATATTTTTGGTCTAATTTGATAATCGATGGTTATATCACACATACTTATTGGTTTCTCTCTCCTTATCTAAAATGAATAATTCAACTCATTCAATCATTTTGTTCTAAGTTTATTCCATATGAGCTAGTAGAGGAACCTAATGAACCTATAGATCATGGGATCCAACGATCCGAGATTAACTGGCTAAACTATTTAGACCTAGCTAATTAACATTCATTAAATAACGAGTCATTCCACTAAAGTCCCGTAGTTGCACTCCTCTGACTATAGATATATTTGTGTCCATTTGATATAACCATGATTGGTAAGTTAATCCTTTACAGGTTGTTCGTAACCTCGACTAGATCAAATTACTGTTTTACCCCCAAGATTACATCTTGCTCCTTAAGTCCTACTGATCCATTATTGAACAATTGGTTTAACGTCCAACCTATAAATCATATCCCTCTCGCGTCAATAAGAGGGTGGGGCCCCTTGTTCAAGACCTTGATACAATGCATAAGGGAACAACCTATCTACTAACTCTAATGAGGTCAGAAGTGAATTCCATCTTACACCCTATGTCCCCAACTATGCATTCGATTTTACCCCTGAAATTGAAGGCTTATTAGGCCAACGCTGATGAGCTGCCCTCACCTATGTAGATCTAAGCATAATCTCCTGTGGATAGGAGTTCATAGTTAGCTCAGGATTAAGATTAAATTACCTAGATCATCAATAATTGAGATAGTTAGTTTTAAAATAGTAAACGACGTTATAACGTAAAAGTGACTATTTCATGGTTCGGTGTTATGTAAATACTTTATATAGGATGCCCCCACTTTCATGTTTTTATATGAACGATTCAGGAACACTTCGTTTGTACTAACTACAAAGCGGACCACATTCATAGTTTCTCTGAATAAGGCACCCAACGTTTATTCATATACCATAGACTATTTAGGCTATATACTCTCAAACTTGATCCATGTTTATATCTCTACATAAAGTTCAAGTTTACTAAAAAAAAATAGCCTCGAGACTTAGTTTATTGGATTTAAGATTATAGTATTCAATTTCTCAATAACGTCTTTATTGAATAGAATATGATTACAAACTACAAGTTTTTAGGACATAAATCAACAATATTAACTTTAAAATGAAATTGAGTTCATACGTTCTAGAAGACATGTAGCTTAAATTAAGTTCCTATTTATATTAGGAAGTACATATACATTGTTCAATAACAAAAAAAACAATTCTTAAAAAATAACTTTATGCTCCCTCATTGAAATGGCTAAGACGACCTCTTCTATTCCAACCTTCATGGCCATCACTCTAGCATCCAATTGCCTCTAGGAGCTAATTCCTTGTAAAAAGGAAAAAATGTGATTAGTGGCTTTAGGGGTGTAAGAATATAGGTTGAACTCGAATAATCCGAACGGCCAGTCTTCTCCCTCTTCAGTCTCCTCTCTCCCTCATCGGTCTTCTTCCTCACAATCGTGTCGTTCACATCCATTCCCCTAAACCTTAAACGGTGAGAGAGAAAAAACCCAACCCAATCCATATTTTACGGGTTAGGTTGGATTAGAAACTAAATTCAGGTTATTCGGGTTACCAACACATATAACTTGAAAATATGGGTTGAGCTGAGAATGTCTCCCAACCCAACCCAACCAACTCCGATTACACCCCTAAGTTGCTTTTAAAAGGATTATTTGGGCAGAACCATCATTTTCCACCAAACAAATTTCTAAGACAAGAAAATCATATTTACCTTCTTTGGCTTTCTTCTTGTCAGCTAAGTACTTCATAAAATTTCTCTTCTAGCACTCGTCTTAGTTGTAATGGAAACTAATTTCCTTTACAAGCTTGACTTTCTTGTCCTTTTATTCCCCTTTTTGGATTGCAGCTAGTAGGGCAGTTTTATTTCCCCTTTTGCCCTTTTTCCTCTTCCACTTCTTGGAGTTGGAGGAAGATGGTCTAGACTTACATTCAAAGGTTGAACCTTCGTGGAAGTTTTTAGAAGAGTTGGAAACTTTTGCTTCTTCTTATTGTCCTTTGACTTTCATTTGGGACTCATAAGTCTGAAGCTCGTTTAAAATGGTGGTAAGATTTATAATTTAACTTATTCATAATAGTGTTACTACAAACTTGAAGGAGACTCTTTAAAAGGCTTCAAGAATAAAGTTGACCTGGCTAGATTAGTCGATGATTGTTTCATATATTCATCTTAGCTACTTTGTATTGAACCATCATGTTGAGAACATGTTCTTTAACAAATGTTCCTTCAATCATGTGAGTGTTGAAGATGAACTTTAGACCATCATGTTTGATATGAGAGGACGATTGTCCAAATATATCCTTCAAGGAATTCATGATCTCTTGAGCAAAGATCTTGTATTCATGCTTCTTGACTAAGACTTCAGACAAACTAGCCAAGATGTATGCTTTGGCATTTTCATTTACCTTGGTCCATTCTTCATGTGCATCACGAATGTATCATGATGCATTTGGGACAGGCATATGAGGACATTCCTCAACTAAGACGAATCTAAGGACGTCTATTACCAGGACAATATTAAACGTATATTTTGATGATTTGTAGTTTTCACCAGCAAGTTTTTCAAAAAAAAAAAGTAGATTAATAAAAACACTTGTCATGTTTAATTTTTGAAATAAACAAATTTTAAAAGCAATTAGAAAATGACATAACTCTCCAAAACAATCAATGTTTAGCCAAGGTAATAATGAAAACCCTTAAATTCATTAATATTTGCAGTGATACTTTAGTGATTTAAGAACTAAAAGCTACCAAAGAGTAGTCGATTATTCCTTCATTAAATTCAGACATTTCTCGACCAACAATTCGCTAGAATAACTCTTATTCTTTTAGTGTTTGGTTACCATCATTTTGGTCGAAAAAAACATTAACTTACTAAATGAATTCTTATAAGTGTAGTCCTTTTATTTTACATCCCAAAGTACCGTCGAAGAGAAGAACAATATTAGTGCAAAAAACTAAGGCGACCCTATTTATTTATGGAGTTTGTTTTGATATTGGTTTCATACAAACACCTTATGAAGGGAGGGTGCACCCAATGGGACCACGAGGCCATGGAAATCTCACAATGCAAAATTAATAAAGGAGATCATAGGGTATGTTGACACAACTTTCTCCCATTTTCTATAAATTCTTTTTGCATTCATTTTGATATTGACTCATATAAATACCTTTCGAAGGGAGAGTTAAGGATATCCAAGGCTGAGTATGAATTTCACGATGTGAATTTTTCGAGAACGTATAAGTAAATGTATATTAATTATACTTTTGCTCCCACTAAGTATTTTAAAAATTAGGATTCATTACTTACTTAAACTTAAGCTAAGTTGTTTATCTAAGTGATGATTATTTGATCCAATAGAACATTTATATTGGATATTTTAACAAAAATATTAATGATTTATTTCATGTATATAAAATGTTAGAGTAATTGATTTTTCAAATTGGTTCTTAGGTAGGGATGTTTCGTTTTCGTCACCTTAAATATCCCAATCTTAGATACAACCTTCTTTCCACTAAAATCTTTTAGTCAATATTTTATAAATTTAATCTTTTATTTTCTCAAACTAATCCTATTAAAAAAAAAAGTTTATTCTATTTCTAAGTTTACTAGAAATACTTTTGTATATTTGTCTATAACAACTCTTTTTAAAAAACAATTAAATATAAATACATGTTTGCATGTGGCTCTTTTGTTATAGATTTTATTTTCTAAGTAATATAACATTTATCTTAAGAAATTTAAGAAAATATCATGAATCATCAAATTCTTTAATATGCATAATATGACACTATTATTAAAATTAATGGAAACAAAACTATATCATATACATGTTTTAATTCTTCATTAAACAATGTTAATATGATAATTACATTATAACATAAAGTAGTATACACATCATGTAATATAACATTTATATTCAAAATAATGCATCATCATGCTATTTTATTAAATAATATCACTCTTATATCAAACTAATAAAAATTAATGTCATGCTATCATATAATACATGGACATAGATATTATGCAATACATTTTACTTTTACTTTTCAACCTTATCCCTTTGTGCATCTGTTCTTTCATGGTCACTACCATTCTTCCTCCCCACTAAATCTTCTGCTCTTTTACTCTACATTCTGTAGCTCTCCTGCTTTCTTTTCATTTCAATTTCCACATCTATAGTAGTCTTTATATATAAAACTAAGGATAACCAAATATTTATGAAAAAAGGGAAGAGCAATAACCAGAGTCAGAATGAGCCATTCAACAAACTTGTAGGAAGTAATCTAAATTAAAAAAGCATACAACAAAGATAACAATCTTACACTGAACAAATATACTTGTCCAACCAAATACACGAGATGGGGGTATGAGAGGAAGTAGCAAAGCTTCACAAAAGCAAGCAGAGAAGATAATTCTTGGATGCAAAGTAAATGTGTTCATCTACAGTCTTAGAAGTCATTAGATTAAGCTAAACACTAGTTAAAGATACATGTGAATGTCTCAATCCTTGGAGGCTTTGTTAATGAGGGATTTGTGAATGTGAGGAATCACACCACCTCCAGCAATGGTTCCTTTGATCAGGGTATCAAGTTCTTCATCTCCTCTAATGGCAAGCTGAAGATG
>JBBPDI010000022.1:4200328-4214090 GCA_037974545.1 Cucumis variabilis
AAGATCAAATCTTAAAGAAGAAATAGAAAATATGTAGAATAATGATTTGAGCATTAATAGTATATAGGGAAATGGAGAGAGGGCATATGGAGGTATTTATATCACCAAATCTTCTCTCAATCTAATCTAATAAATAATTCATCTTTAATAGCATGGAATGGAATGGCTATGTGTGTGGAATCATTTTAATTTTTTTTGTTAAAAGCTAAAACATATTATAATATTTAAAGTAGACTTTTAAATAATTCAAACAACTTTTGATTATACGACTTAAATGGTCGTAAGTAAGAGTTGTATTGAACTAGTTTTAATTTTGAGTTAATATCTAATATTATTAAAAATATATATGTTTAAGTTTTAATTTGGAAATATTATAATTTATACCTATTATTTGTTGAATGAATGAGAGCTATTCGGCATGATAATATATTTATAGAATTTAATTCTCAAATTTAAATGGCATCTAATGAAATTTAAATAGATTAAGCATGTTGTTAAAATTAATTTTAGGAGAAGAATTTACACTTAGTCATGTTGTAGTCTCTGGCAAAAATTATTTTCCTTGGGATGCAAGATTATGTTATGTATTTTTCTTCCAAATTACAAAGAAACCAACCTATGACTCTAAGTAATTTGAGGTTTTTGGTGGGGGGAAACAAATTAGGATTGGAATAATTTTTTTAGAGAGAAAAATTGTGGGAGAATTTTTGTATTATGTAATTCAACAATTACCTTCACATTCATCTTCCTACCTTCTACAAGTTATTGAACAAGAAGAGGCGGGCGATCACACGCGAGAGAAAACGTGGGAGAGTTTCACATTTAAGGAAGAGATAACGTGGAAGTTATCTCCTCGCATTTAAAAAAATATATGAAAAATTGTTAAAGGTAGAACATTTTCATAAAATATTTACATTTCATAGAAAGATTTACATTTCATAGAAAGATCAGGTATAATAAATTTTGTCTTCTAGTGATTTTGTTGTATGGAATGTAAATAGTTTGTCAATTTTTTCTATTTTTTGAAAAAACTCTTTGATTTAATTAATTTCAAAGTAAATTAACTTAAGTTAATTAAATCATATTTAATTAATATTTCACTTAAATCAAATTAATATCTCTCACACCAGTTATAGCTTTAATTCAATATATTAATTAAAATGTATTAAATTAAACAATTAATTAATTATCGTATTAATTAATTAATAAATTAAATAATTTATATTTAGATTAATCCATATTTGGTTCGTATTCAAATAAATATTTTTCTTATAATCTATAGTTCAATGTGCATCATATACGCATCATTTTTAACTCATAGTTTTAATATATGAATCTAATTCACATTACATTAAGATTTTATTCTCTCATAAATAAATTTTGAATAAATTTCAAAATTAATGTAGCATCAAACATTTTATTATTTTCTTGAGTGAATTTGAACTATTCAAGTTTCATCTAAGAGACTTAATGGGCCTACAAATGAGTAGCTACATAATTATATAAAGATTAATTAGCTAAAACTCATTAACCACATGAATCAATATTTGTTTGTTGTGTATACACTCCATTAAAGACGCGCAATAGAATTCTTCTCACAGTGTATATATATATATACACTACAAGAAATAAGACTTATCGCGACGCCAAAAACGACGTCGCTTAAAGTCACGTCGGCGTTAAGTGATTTTTAACGACGCCGCGCCCACCACGTTGTCGTACAGGGCTTTCCACGACACACAACATTCCCACGTCGCCAAAAGTTTACTACATAAGAAATGATTTAAACTTTCTGCGACATGCGGTGTTTGCACGTCACAAAAAGTCTCGTATTTAATTTGTTTTCGCAGGCACAGGCACGTCGCAGAAAGTTGACAATTTAAATTCGTAAAATAAACTTTCCGCAACACTGAGAAGCTTCCACGTTGTGGAAAGTTAGCACGAAAATCAAACGTTTCCACTTTCTGCGACGTTGTGCCATTCACGTCACGGAATCCGAATAATCCGCGACGTGGAGTCACGAAAAGTGAAACGTAATAAATACGTTTGCTCACTTTTTGCGATGTTGCACGGTGGATGTCACAGATGCTATAGGTAATCCGCGACGTGAATGACACAATGTCCCAGAAAGTGGGAACTTTTGATTTCCGTGCAAACTTTTCGCGACGTGCGTCTGACAGACGTCATGGAACGTAGAACGTAAAATAAATTTGTTGTCCTACTTTCTGCGATGCTGCGTCGCGGATACCCACGTTTCGCGATGTTTTCGAAGACATTGTGGAATGTCCTGCCTATTTCAACCCAATTTCCATTCGGGGAACTCACGATAGAAGAAAAAAATTTGGAAATTTGAGAGAGAGGGAGAAATCGATCGAGAGAAAAAGGGAGAAAGTCGTTGCCGCCTGTCCGTTGTCGCCGTCGACGTTGCCGCCCGTCATCTTGAGGTCTTTTTTTTTTTTTTTACATTTATGTGTGTTATGTGTATGTATATGTAAAGTTATTTTGATGTAAATATTGAAATTATATGTATATGTGGTTGTGTATGTATATATATACGTATTTTAGGTTATGATTATGTGTATGTATATATATACGTATTTTCGGCTATGGTTATATGTGTGTATATATATACGTATTTTAGGTTATGGTTATGTGTATGTATATATATACGTATTTTAGGTTATGGTTATGTGTGTGTGTGTGTGTGTGTATATATATGTATGTATGTATGCATGTATATGTGTTATGGTTATGTGTATGTATATATATGTATGTGTTAAGTATAGGAATAACTGTACCATCGGAGTGCATCGAGGTCATCAAGGGCAGCCTAATGGTAAGTCTGTAAATTCATAAACATTTATGTATGTTTCTGTTTCTTTATAAAAGCTTTACTGACTTAAAAATCTATTTCTTTTGTAGCAATTTTTTGTGTTTGATCTTAATGATACAACACTTAATCGGTTTGTTGAGCATCAAATGCTCACTATGTAGAAGGAATTCAGGTCAAGTAATCATCGTCATTTTGAGAAATTTAGTAATCCTGAACAAGCATGAACAAACCCACCCCCCGAGATTGGTCAATCGAGTGGAAGATTGGCATTTTCTATGTGACCACTACATCACTCAATAATTTCAAGTAATTATTTATATACTTTTATGTTACAATATTTCATTTCTTTAAAAGTATATAACGTTTTCATTGTCTTTTTTGGAATGTAGGAGCAATCTATATAAGACTGTCAAGGCGCGACAGCCTTACAACCATAGGAGCGGCACAAAGTCGTTTCTTTAGAGACAGGTAGAGTTCACTGAGCTGCACGCTCGTCCTGTAGATCGTGTTAAGTTGTTCAAAGAAATGCACGCCAGTAGTAGTGTCGAGTTCATTTCACCTGTTGTAGAGGACGCTTTCGTAAGTTTTAGAAAACTTTATATTTGGTTTACAATACTTTTATTTATTCTATGTTTTTAAGTCTGATAATCTCTCAAACTTACATAAGCTTCTGTTTTGTGCAGAATCAGATGGTGGATCTCCAGTCTTAGCCCGTCCTAGAGGGTTCTGAACCACAACTGAGAACGAGATATGCAAAACTGTTTTGGGTAGACGATCGAGCTACTCAAAAGGTCTTGGTTGGAGCCCAAAACCCAAGTATAGGACTGTCCCTTCATCTTCTTCCTCCATACGTATGACTGCCAGGCACACGTAGCAGATGTTAGCGAACTCAGAGCAAGGCTTGACAATGCTAACCGAATGCTCTAAGAACAACACCTGAGGGAGGAGGAGCGAGATATACAGATGACGGAGCGAGATCGCCAAATGGCTGACCATGCACAACAAATGGAAGAGATGAAGAAGATGCTCGAGATGAGTCAGGCACAGAGAGGCCCATGATTGTGCATGCATAGGTACGCACTTTTCAATAATATTTAATTTGTTTAACTTTCCAAATGTGATATTTTAACAATACTTTCTTATTATTTGTAGGTCTGACGTCCATTTCATTAGACTTTAGATTTTTTAGTATTAGATTTTAAGTTTTTTTTTTCTTTTCTTAACGTAATGTTTTCAATTATGTAATTAATTTTTTGTATCGAACATATTAATTAATGTATCGTTTGATTTCATAATAAATATTATTTTCATTTCAATCAGTTTACTCAATATTTTATTATATCGATAACCAATGAATAACAACATTAAATTAATAAAAAAAATAATAACAAAATTAAATTAAAAAAAGATTTTGCGACGCAGACGGCCCCATGCGTCGCGGACGGTTGCCACGATGTCACCGTCGTGGAAGGAAATCGTGACGTCGGTGTCGGGGATACTTTCTGCGACGTCCACGTCGCAGTTTCCTTCAGCGATGCACGGGGCCGTGCGTGGGACAAAATTTATGCAACGCAGTAGCGACCGGCGTCGTGGAAAGTATCCCCGATGAGCTTTTTGCAATGTGGCAGCCGACGTCGTTTACGACGTTGCAATAACTTTTTGCAACGTACATTGGGATATTCCGTGATGTCTATGTGCGTTGGGGAAACCTGACTTTATTGTAGTGATATTTATGTGTCCATAAATATAGACCAATAACAACAAGTTTACCTCTTCACGAGAATTCGTAACATCAGCTACATTGAATTATCGTTTTATTCCAAGGTTACTTCTTAGTCTTTAAATATCAGTGCTCCTCCAATGAACAACTTGTTTATGATCCAACTAGTAAACGAAAATTCCTCTCATATGAGAGAGTAGGACCCTTTATTCAAGTTTCGAAGACACCATTTAAGGGAATACTCATTTACTTATCCTTAAGTTATGAATGCTTGAATTACATTTTGTGTAATTATGTTTCCAGCTCTCACTAGTTCTTGTCACCAAAATTGTAGGCTTATTGAGTTGAAAATCTAGTCATTCTCACTCATACAAATCAAATGACAATTTCTTGTAAGCAGAAATTCATAATGTACTTAGGATTAAGACTAAGTTACTGTTGGATAGGATGAAAGTAATGTCGTTAGAAAGGAAAATGGTTAAAGATTACTCAAATCACAAACAACAAAGATATGTAATTTGTAAACTCAAACATAAATAATCGAGAATCACTACAAGAAAATGGGAGTCTTCTAACGTACAAAAGCATTAAAAGATATACGAAAATGTGTTAGGAAAAGTTAGATGTCAAACCCAATAAAATTTTGTTTAGGTATCAAGTCTTAATCAAATAATGAAGAATTCTAATTGTAAAAGGGGGATTTTATGGAATTAATGGGAAGTAAAGAAAGTATAGTAATTCTTTTTTTGCCTTTATAAAATTTGGGCACAAATGATAGTTCTCTCTCAATCAATAATAAAAGTGGAAATGGGTATTGTAACCAATCTTTCTATCTTTGAAAAAATAATAACACTGCAATCAGAATCAACTCACATTGAAACTAATTAACCTTAATTAATGACCAAGAATTGCATCAAAGCGCATACTAAACTTATTAAATGCATTTTTATCTTATAGTGGTTTTAATTTCATATGCATTCTTTGGTTTCAATGGTGTGACATTCAAAATCAAGGAAACCTCTATCTTAAAATGATTAATTAATTGAGTTCAAATTGGATTATTTAAGAAAAAATTAAAATGAAAGACCTGCTTAAAATCAATTCAAGAATCACAATCAATCTTGTTACAAAATGATGTTTAGTGCCTTTAGAAATTAAAGAAAGTTTCATGTTCTTATATTATTGATCAAGTCATTCAAACAAGAACTCATGCAAAAACAAGATTAGAATTTAATTAAAGACTGAAATTAATGCAATTAAAACATAAAATTTTCAAGAAAGATCAACTAAAAACTCATTCACAAGATGATATCTTTTAGTTCTTCATTGATCTTGGTGTATCATCAAGAGGAAAGTTGAACACAAAAGACATCTTCAAACAATGAAAGATAAAAATTTTATGGATGAATTTGGAGAGAAAAGTTACGAATTGAATTGCCTTTTAACTATTTGGGATTGAATGTGGGAGTTGAGTTATGAAGAAATTACAAAGAAATAGGAGTTTATAATGAATTGAAGGAGAAGAGTGTGCACATTGACATAGCCATAAAGTTTGTAGCATTGTGGTGCTATAGTTGGGTGTTACAGTAACATGCACGGCTGTTTCTTACGCTGCAACGCTCTTTATAGGGACGTGACACTGAGACATGTAAAGTGTGTAGGTTTATGCGATCATAAAGTTCGAAGCATCGTGGTGCTATAGTTGGACGTTGTGGCATTATTCATAACCATCTTTGACGCTGCAACGATTTTTATGGGGACATGACACTTAGTTGGACACCATGACTTTGGGCATACATTTGAAGTCCATTGAAGCCCAAAGTAATATTTTATTCTACTTTGAAAGATTTAGAAAAAGACATAAATTTATTAGAAAATTTCAGAAGATTTATTATATATAATTTTTTAAATTAAATTAAAATGATTTCCTTATTTATATTATACTAAATTAATTATATGAATGATAACTTTTTGACCTATTAATTAAGATATAAATTTATTAGGAAAATTAATTATAAGTATTTTATTAATTCAATATAAAATAAAATCTTTTTAAATATAGAATTATTTAATGATTAAAAATAACATTATATCATTATTTGCATCATCTTTGAACATTCTAAGATAAAAATTCTAGCGTCAGCTCAAATTTTATCTTCTTCATAACTCAATTTCAATCGTTTCTTTCATCAATTTTGTTGTTATCAATATCGTTCTTCAATTTGATTCTTTAGTTTATTTCAAAAAAATTCGTTTTATATACAACTGTTGGTTTGTTGTCTTCCTCAATTACTTTCTTTTTCTTCAAATTTCAATCAATTACTTTCGTTTTCATTTTCTTCAAATTTCGTACTTTGCCAAGATTTTGCTTACACATATGTACCACTTCATATATGCAATATGACATATGTATTCTTTCTTCTTTCATTTTGTAACATATATTTTTTTTCTTCAAAAATTTGTTCTTTCTTTTTCAGTTTCGTAACATATATTCCGGTTATGTCCCTCCTATTTAGTTTAATTTTTTCTTATTCAGTTCATCTTCCTGTCATGTTCGACATACAATGATAGTTCATCTTTCTATTTTGTACTATGGTATACCACTAAATATAAATTTATGTTATGTGATTTGTAATATATATACTATTGTATATATTCAATAATACATACACATATTTTTTTCATGCTATGTGATTTTTCTTATGGCGTATATATACCAATATATACACAGATTATATGTTTATTCGGTATTTTTTATATATTTCTAACATATATGCTTATGTTTTGTGACTTGTTACATATATACCACTGCATATATTCAATAAAACATACACATATATTTTTTTTATGTTCTGTGCTTTTTTCTTACTGCATTTAACATGGATTATGTATTCGATCAGTATATTTTTTTTTAATTCTTACATATATACTACTGCATAATACAAATATCTCATGTGATTTGTCACATATATATACTACTTCATATATTCAATACATAAACAATGTTATCTTCGATATACTCAATATATCATAGTATATTTCGAATATAAAATATAAATTCTTACTAACCTTAAATGAACAATATATACTATAATATACTGGTAATCACTATTATTTCAAACATAACTTATTATTTATTACATATAAAATGAATATTTGAAATAAAATACACAAACCAATTTAACAAATTAATAGCATAACCTTTCATTCATAAAATATATAATGTATTGTTTCATATATATTATTCATAAACCAATTTAACATTCAACCATTTTTTTCAAACAATTTCCTGGGTTTTCAATTCTTTCATCAAAGTCTCTATAAACATATTCAATTTTCGTAAACATTATATATACCAGAGAACAACTAATATTATAACGACATATATTACATATACTCATTATAATTTTTTCTCATTCATGTTCTTGTAAACATAAACAACTTTCACATAATCAACATTATTTCAAACATAACGTATTATTTACTATATAAGATATAAATATTTAAATAAAATACATAAACAAATTGGTATAAGAATCTTTTATTAATAAAATATACACCATATTGTTCAATATATACTATAATTAAAAATAATGCAAAATGAAAGAAAGAATGGACGGAGAGAGAAATTAGAAGAGAATAATTTTTTAACAAAATCATACAAACAAAACTAATTAAAGGATAATTTTTATTATTAATATTACTATAATAGAATTTAATCACTTACCATATTTACACAGGATATCTAATAAATGCAAATCTTAAACATTGTTCACTTTCCTTTTTTATTTTTTAATATATTATTAATAATAAAGATGGGTAAATTGGTTATTTGAGCCCTATAATTTTGTAAAATATTAGTCAATTTAGGACATTTCTGACAAATTTGAAAATTTTAAGTCAATTTTGTAATATGGTATACAATTTTAGGTCATATTAATTAAAGACCATTTTTTAAAGATTTAGACAGAAGGCATAATTTGACTACGAATTTTCACAAATGTCCTAAATTATAATTTTTTTCTTAATTAGGAAATCCTATAATTTTTTACAATACTAATCTTATAATCATTATTAATTATATATTAGATTCATAATAATATTTGAATTATTTCCTTATTATGATTTCTACAGCTTCTTATATAAATGTATATATTATTATGGTAATAATTTTAAAATATTTTTTTAATGACGTATAAAACAAAGGAACATTTTTAAAAATAGCAAAATAAATTAAAATATTTACAAACTATAGCAAAATTTTAGATTTTATCATTGATAGTCTTCTATGACTATAACATATCAATGACAATCAGTGATAGAATTTGCTATAGGTTGTAAATATTTTATAAAATCTACTATTTTTAAAACTTTTCCTAAAACAAATCCATTCTAATATCAAAAATTATGAAAATTCATTATAACCGTGAACAATCCACTACTTTCCATCACCGATTTTTACTCAGTTTTCAATCATTGCCGGCAACCCTTATTCTCCATCACGTTAAGCTTCGAAACCTTTTTTCCATAGATTTCATATTATTCAATATCGTTGTTCATCTTTTCATACTTGGTCGAAATTTTATTATCCTTTTGTTCTCACTATTAACAAAAAAAAGTTGTAGTAGATGAGACTTAAACCAAGGGTTTCAATGAGGGGCACAACCACTATAACAAAGACATAATATAATAAAAATAAACATTATTTAATATATATTATAATTTAGCACTTCAAAATTAATATTAAAATACAAAAATGGAAAATGTGAGGGGGGCACGTGCGGCCCCTGGCCACTTAATAGATCCGCCCATGTTCACACGGGTAAATTTTCATTATTATATCGTAGACATAATTAAAAAGTAGTAAACTATAATATACAGTGATAGTATATCATCGAGTTATATTTATTATAAATTAACGATGTACCCATAAGATATAATCGTTTTCCGATGTGATTTATTATATGTATACCACATATTATTTACAATTATACTAATTTTATAATATTCCCGCAAAATATAATAGGTTGTATATGTGATATATTATATATAGACCACATCTTATTTATATTTATATTAGTTTTTTAAATTACCCTTAAGATATAATAGTTTTATTTGATGTTTTATTATATATATATATATACCACATCTTATTTACAATTATACTATTTAATAACATATAGCTGTAATATTTTTGTGTCAGGATGGCCAGTATTGTAGTCTATTTCAATGATTTTTTCAACGAATCTAACAATTACGTTAGTTATAGTGTGTCTGAAAATAACATAATGCGACGGTCCTTGAAAGTTATCTTCTTCACGCCGAAACCTTAATGAACCCTAGAATCTACCACATGCAAAATTACAGTTTTGTTTGTTTGTCTATTTAGTCGAATATCTTCAATATACGTAATATACCTAATGTCGTATGGATTGAATATATACAATACTAACCTCAAAATTTTTTCCCAGTTTCTGTCGAAAAAACAATGAAGTTGTCGGTCGTCGAATGCTTCTTCTTCACTGTCGAAAGCTCTGAAATTTCTCAATTACAACGTGTTCTTTTGCGATCACAATGGAGGTAGGATGGAGCGGTTTTCGTATATGGAAAGTTATAAAACGTTTCCACTACTTTCCAAAACAGTAAAACCTGTAATCTTTTCTTTTTATTTATTTTTAAAAAATTATAAATCAATTAAATAATACAAAATGGGTAAAGATGTAATTTGGGCCTACATTTATGTAATATAGAGGCTCATTTGGGACTTGTGAAAATTATTAGTAAATTGGGTTTATCATGTAATATCATATAGCAATTTAGGCTATAAGAGTTAAAGATTTTTTTTTTTTTTTTTTGCTATTTGATGTAAATACTTTCTATTTTATTCTATTTATATAAATTTTTCTATTTTTAATGACATTTAATTAGAGGTAATTTAGTCTTTTTCACCATGCACTAAGGTTTTATTGGAGACTATTTTAAGCCTTGCCTTTAAGTATTTTTAAGTAGATATCGATCAATTGAGTTTTAGCCTTTGTACTTAATTGTTTCATGCTTAGCCCGGAAGCTTCTTGAATTATTTGCAATTCACGTTTCAAGTTGCATGTCAAAATATTCAAGTTTGATCATCTTATCTTGTGGAGTGTTTGAATCTTGGGTGAGTGAGAAATTTGTTCTTTATCCAAAATATTCGAGTCAATTTGAGAGTTTTAGTGATCGAAAATTAGGAATTCTCATCTTAAATGATTTTTAATTTCAAATCACTAGGGATTTCATATCAATTAATTTCCAACAACAAACCAAACACTCCATATGTAATTAGAATTCATGTAGTAGGATGAGAATATGAAATTGATATTTGTACAAATGATAAATACGTAGAATTGAAATACTTCGTGTGTGGTATTGGGATAAAAAACCTCCCACTTCTACCACATCAAATAAGCAGAAAAATAATAGAGAAATTAAGAAAACAATAAAAATTGAAAAACACAAGAATTTACATGGAAAAGTTCTAATTCAAAGAAAACCATTGACAAGAAAGAATTCATTGTGTGAAAAATTGATACAATCACAAAGAATAACTCTCTTTTTTTCGACCCCAATTACAAAAACAGTCTCTCAAACTTTTGAATCACTCACATCTTTTTTCCACTCTATGACTAGAAAATACAAAAGAAAATTAATTAGAGTTAAAACACCAAAACTTAAATTGTTTCTAACTAAGTTAAAAAGGTGAAGAGATACAAATTTCGTCACATTTGACATAGGGGACGAGATAATCCATTGACCAATAGATGAGGTTGGGATGTTATTGTTGGCCGTACCATAATTTTTGTAACTTCACTTTGCCTTTTAGCTAAGACGTATATGACCTCCATGTTGTGATTACTTTTGCCTTACTCTTCTAAAGAAAGAAAACAAAAAAGTGAAAATGATGAGAAGCATAGAGCCTTTTTTCTTTTATTATTCTTTTGAACAATATAAATATAAAGAAGGCTTTGATATCATACTTTGCTTTAGAAATGTATATATATGTGTGTGTGTAGGCATGCTTAGGTTTGTTTGTTTTATAGTGTAATAAAATAGTGAAAAGAAAGGGATTTGGAAATTCCAAGAAGTATAGAAAAAATATATATGTGTGTGTGAGAGAGAGAGAGAGTAAGTGAGTGTAGGTTATTTGAGAAGAGACAACATAATCATTTGACCCAAACATGTTGCTTTACATTATTCATTATAAACACACAACACACCAACATTCACTCACTCAATTTTTATCATCTTCAAATGCTATTACTATTAATTATATTGTTTCCAACTTTTCCTTTTCCTTTTTATTCATTATAACTACACTCTTTTTCCATTTTCTTATTTTTAATTACTTAATTATGTTTACATTAAAATTTATATTATTTTTATATTATAATTTCTACTTTTATATTTTATTTGTTATGTTTTGTTGATGATGGGTAAAATGGCAATATCACGCATCCTTATGTCAATCACAAACTTATTGGCAGGTAGAAATGTCAGTCTATGAACAAAGTTGTAAGATTTATTTGGTAGATAATTCAGGTTATATTTTATGTGCTACTTCACTTAATTGAGTGAATATTGCGGATGGAAAATATAGATTTTGTTTTCATGAAAACTATTTTTAAATTTTGCATAGCAAATAATACATTTTAAAAACAATTTTTGATGAAAACTCTCGTAAATCTTATGAGAGTAAAAAAAGTATATAGAGTCTTTTAAATGAATCAAAATACTTATAAAATTCACTGTAATCTATCTATGATAAATATCGATACACTTCTATTGGTGTTTATAACACTTTATCATTGATAGATGCTAAAATTTTGTTATATTTTGTAAATATTATCAATAGTTTAATTTGTCATTTACAATCATTTTTCAAATTATAATTATATAAAAGCTAAAAAAATAAAGCATAAACTAATTAATAATATTTTATTTCTAATCCAATATCCACAATTTGCAAAAGGTTTCTAGAGAAAACATATTTTGTGGAGTTGAACTTGTGTTTATATTATACTTATGTTGATTTGATGTGATGTGGTTTAATCTCTAGAACTTGATCCTTTGATTCTCCCTCGATTGAATGTATACGATTGACTTGAGGAAGTAGAATGTGTGATATTCTTGAAGTTGAAGTCTTAGAAGAATATTTGTATTTCCAAAAAAACTTGATCTTTAAAGAGTGGTCAATCTTCAAGAGAGCTTCAAAGTCTTCTTATTATTGGGAGAATTCTCTCGAGATTCTCTAAAATAAAATTTTATGAAACTCCACAAATGAAAAGAACTTCTCTATTTATAGAGTTCTTAGGTAGACTTTATGAACTTGGGATTAATTGGATCATGGACCTAGTCATTGGATCCTCGTTAGTTGAATTTAGACATTGTTTAGCATTTAGGTTAAACTAAGTTTTTTTTTTTTTTTTTGCTTATTCGAACTTCAATAATATTTAATTAGATCAAAATAATGAGAAAATAGTTGGAGAATAATCGACTTTAGATTATATTTAAAATTTACACGTGTTTTTTATTATTACAATATTCAAAATATAGCAATAAATAACTTCACATCTGTTTCAGTTAATTAATATTCAAAATATACCAATATTCAATCAATATTCACATGTGTTTTATTATTACAATAATCAAAACAATAATACACAGCATATGCTATGCATCCAAGCAAAGAGAATAATAAAGGAAAAAGGATTCTTGAAAAGAATACAAAGGAATTGCTTGTTAATGTACATTATATCTCGTCTTGTGAAGTTATAGAGAATATATACACCTAGTGCAGTATATTAAATAATAATTTAACAGTAAAGACTTCTGTGTTTCTCGAGCATCCTAGAATTACATTCGAATCTTGCAACTCATTTCGGTTAAAATTCAAGAACTATTTCAACAAATTCAAAAAAAAAAAAAAAGGAAAAAGAAGAAAGAAAGAAAACTAGTTGTGAAGGATGAAAAATTTTGAAGGCAACTTTTCACCCATTTTCCATAAAAAGGAAAAAGAAAAAGGTGAGAATGGAAACATTGCTTTGGAAAGTCATCACAAGTGAGGAATAAATAAAGGTTAAGAAGAAGAAAAAAAATTTGAAATTCAATTGAGGTATATAGATTATTAATTAAGATTTTGAAAAAGGCAAGAATTTGTGGAGATGAAGACATGT
>JBBPDI010000022.1:4269240-4300419 GCA_037974545.1 Cucumis variabilis
AAATTCAAATGGGCTTCAACGAATAATATGGAAAATATACAATGTGTTAATTTAGAAACAAAACTTTAAATATAAAAACAATATTGTCCCATGAATATAACATATTCAACTGTAATTCAACAAAAATTATGAAAAATATGCGTGGTCGATTTAGATAATAAAATTTTTATGAACTATTGTGTAACTCTTGAAACGACTTTGTTCATGGACTAAAATATCTTATACATTGATCCTAATATAGTTGTTCGAATTATTTTATAGATCATCATAATATATTGGAACGTTGGTCATACCTAATAAAAATATATATATGTATGTGTAATATACATCTATAATAGCCATTGGTATATAACAAACAAACATGTAATGTGATTCCAAATTTATATACAATGTAAATTATGGAATGATTTTAAATATATGAATAATATTGATAAATGAATGCAATATAATCATCATATATTGAAAATATATTCCTCTCAAAATCAACAAAAAAATATTATTTACTAATGTAACAGAAAATCAATTGAAAAACCTAAAAATTTGTAATAATAATGATTTCAAAAAACACAATCATAATTGAAAATTAGGCAAAATATATAATATGAAAATATTATAATTAAATTCACCGAAAAAAATGAAAGAGATGATAAGAAAAAGAAAATGAGTTTGACCGATAGAAGAAATATCAAGAAATTGATGGTGTAAAGAAGTAGAAAGTGGAGAAGATATATTTGCTAATCAAATTCAATTAACAACTAATTTAATTGTATGTCATAGTACCATGGAAGGGATAAGAGCCCTACAATGAAAGATATAAACAAATTTTTATAGCCTAAAGGTTAAGCATGCTTATAATAAAATTACAGATTACAAAGAAGAAAACTTACGTCTTTGACAACGCTGGATCTGCCAAACACTAAATTATTTAGCACCACTAGTTGGAGGCCTTCCTATTATCTGAGCTAGAGATTGGGTGGGAACCAAAAAATGGCAGAAATATTTCTCGAGGGAAGATTTTTATTTTTGAAAGAATTCACAAAGTACACAACTTTCAAAAACTGAATCCTAAGTCGTACTCCTCCCTCCCACTTCTTCAGGATAAAGAAGAGTGAGTTGAGAGATCTTTGGGTTACATGGAAGTACCATCCACGTTTTCCATTTAATTAATTAATTTAATCTAAATTAAATCATATTTAATTAATATTTCATGTAAACCATATTTAAATGAATATCTATTTTATCTCTCACAAATTAATTTTAAATCATATTCAAAATTATATTTATATAATAAAGTTTAATTAAAATATAAACTTTTTTATATTATAATGTATGGATAATGTATCACCATACATTATATTAATTTCCAAAGCAAATTTGAACATTTCAAATTACAACCAATACAGATAAATTTCATTATCCTTTACAAACTAGGAAGGGGACCTAATGGACCTACAGACCAGAAGTTACAATGATATGAGATTAATTGGCTAAACTCATTAACCGTATTAATCAGTTAAATGTGTGTACATTCCACTAAAGACTCATAGTTGAACTCTTCTCATTGTAGATATCTTTCTGTGTCCACGAATATAGACCAATAACAGTAAGTTAGTCCTTCACGAGTGTTCATAACACCAGCTGGATCAAATTATCGTTTTATCCATGAGATACTTCTAGTCCTTAAATACCAGTACTCCGCTAATGAACAACTTATTTATAGTTCAACCACTAAACAGAAACTCCTCTCATGCCATAGAGAGGGTAGGACGCTTTGTTCAAGTTCTGGAGACACCATTTAAGGGAACATTTATCTACTTACCCTAAAGTTGGAAAGGAGTGAGTTCCATCCTGTGTGATTATGTTTCCAGCTCCCTACTCGGTCTTGTCCCCAAAAGGATAAGCAAATGGAGTCGACAATCTGGTCTCTTACTCGTATAAATCAATAGACAATCTCTTGCAAACACGAGCTTATAATAGACTCAGGATTAGGACTAAGTTACCTAGGTCATTCTAATGAAATAGAAATCTAACTAATTAATGGAGTTACATCTAGTGGTTACTATTTTGTGATTCAGTCTTATGTAGACTCATTGCATAAGATATTGTTACTCGTATGACATCTACACAAACGCATTGAATCATTGTGTTTGCATCAAATATAAAGTGAGTCGTATCCATAGTGTTATCAAGATAAGGTACCTAGTCTTATCCCTATACTATAAATCCTTTAAGTTGTCACTACAAGAAAATGAAGCTATCTTGACATAGAAAAATTCGTTAAACAATGTCAGAAAATAAAGCTTTCCCTGATGCCATAGAAACAGTGTAAGCAATTCCCTTCTATGTTGGTATAGTCTTCAAAATGTCGAGGCAGCATAACACTTCTCTGTTTCCATGCATGAAGGTGTCGAGGAAAAGTTTCATTTAAATAATAATATACATTTTTCCTTATGCCATGCAAGTACACGTCGAACATGTCTCAGCTATGGCCGACGTGGAAGTGTAGTGCGTTGGGGAAAGTGGAAATTATTATTAAAATTTAAACCAATCTCGACGTATCCTTACATGACATCGGCCATTAGTCCACCTATGTCGATGTTGGCGTTGACCACGTCGGCAAAGGTTGAACCTTTCACCGATGTAGGGGTTGTGACGTTGGGGATAAAGTGTAACATTTGAAAATTCTTAAAAAAATATTCTGACACCATGAGTGAAACATCGATATTGAACGAAGGTAATCCCATCGTTTTCACTTATGACGTCGGGATTAGGGAGTTCTCACGACATTTTTGGGCTGCGTTGGGAGAACCCCTGTTAATAAAGTGTTATGTGTTTACATAACACATAACAAAAGAGTAAAAGAGAAAAGAGAAAGATGAAAGAGAAAAGAGAGAGAGCCATTCGTCGTCTCATTGCTTGACGCCATCGCCGTTTTCGCCCACTGTCCTCCTTTCATCGTCGTTTTACTTCAACGTCTCTACATTCCGGTAAATAGTTGTATTTGTTATTTTTTTAATTTCCAAATAAATGTATATTGATATATTATATATTGTAGATTAGGTTGTATGTATATTGTATATTCTATGTATTGATTGTAGATTGTACTTATATTGTATGTATAGATTGTATATTATATGTATGATTGTATAAATGTATGATTGATATTAAATTGTATGTATAGAATGTATATTTAAATTGTTGAAATTTTTTTAATTAAAATGTATATGAATCGTCTAAGAATTAAATTGTATGTATAATTGGAATTTTGAAAATTGTAATAGGTTAGGGTTTAAATTATTGAAATTATGATTGTTATAAAGAGATTTAAATTTATTGAAATTATTGAATTAATGAAATTGAACATTTTTAAATTGTTGAAATACTTGATTTTTTTTATATTTATTGTGGCTATCCTGGAGTTATGGTAGCCTGAGTTTATTATTTATGATTATGCTTTGTTTGTTAGAAGTAAGTGTTAGTTAGAATTATGGTAACCTTTGGTGTTTTATAATCTTTTCGCCGGTGTTAGGTAGCTTCTAAAGCTTGTTAGTTGAAAGTGTTAGATAGATTTTTTAGTTTAAACTTAGATATAGTGAAAGTTGGAATATTGGATATTTGTGAGGTGTAGTTTATTCATGGAGTAAACTTTAGCATTTGAGAGGAGGAATACAAGACTAATCAAACGTGTTTATGTTCTAGATCTTTAATGATGGACAAGGGTTGGATGAAACTTAGGAATAAGTTCTCGGTTGAATATAGAGAGAGAGTGTCCCAATTTTTAGAGGTTGCGAAGTATTATATCAATGAGTACAGACAGATAAGGTGTCCATGCAAGAGATGTATGGACTCAAATTGGGACTCATTAGAGGGTGTGCAAAGACATTTATTAACGATTAGAATATCATGGAGAGTTAGTAAACTTGTATAGAGGTATATAAAGATTGATGACTGAACTAGCAGTAACCCTTTTCCTGAAGACAATGAAATGTTGGATATACTACATGATTTACAAGCTAAGATTGAACACGAAGAAGAAACAACAAAGGAAGGTTTGGAGAATGACATGTCGTTTAATAGTAATATAGAACAAGAGATGACGAACATATTTCAGGAGTTATTAAACTAGGCACGTCGTAACCTATACTCCAGTTGTTCAAAATTTTCATCCCTGAACTTTTTAGTTAAGTTGATGCATGTGGAGGTTCTCAACGGTTGGAGCAATAAGTCATTCAACATGTTAGAGATATCAAAATGTGTGTTTTCAATGTATAATACCAATATCTCTAGCTCATTTTACGAAACCAAACGAAAATTGTATAACTTAGGTTTGGGATACGAGACTATTCATGCTTGTAAGTACGACTGTGTATTGTACTGAAAGAAGTTTGGAGATTTGCAACATTGTTCAACTTGTGGTGAGTCTCAGTACAAGGTTAGTTCTAACAGAGGGAAAAAATATCGCACAAGGTATTGCGACACTTTCTATTTATATTCAAACTACAACGATTATTTGTATGGCAAGAAGGATCGTCTGACATGAGATGACATAAAAATGAATGAGTTGAAATGGAGGATGTGTTGAGACATCCAACTGATGTAGAGGGATGAAAGCATTTTGATTGTAAATTTCTGGAGTTCGCTTTAAAACAATGAAACGTTTATTTGGGATTAGCTTTTAATAGGTTCAATTCGTTTGGGCATATGAGTACCTCGTACATTATATGGTGTTAATTTCTTACAATTTGCCACCTTGGAAATGCATGAAAGAGTCCAACTTATTCATGTCATTGCTAATACCCGGTCTAAGATCTCCTGGTAGGAAAATTGATGTTTACCTCCAACCATTGATTGAGGAACTAAAAGAGTTATGGAGTCTTGGTGTTCATACATATGATTCTCTCATCAATAAGTTTTTCAATTGTATGCAGCTTTGTTATGGACGATTAATGAGTTTCTAGCGTATGGTGACTTATCCGAGTGGAGTACAAAGGGAATCAGACATGTCCAATATGTATAGAAGATAGATCATCATTCGGGATAAGAGAAAAAATAGCTTTCATGGGACACCAACGTTATCTTCTAGATAACCATGTTTGACGTAGAAAACTACATGATGGAAGTGTAGAGCATAGGCCTCCTCCAGTTATAGTGAATGGATATGATATCTTGGAACAACAATCAAGTTGTAATATTGAGTAAACATCCATCATTGAAAGATAAGAAAAGAAAAAGAGCTTTGAATTGGACGAAGAGAAGTATATTTTTCGAACTTCCTTACTGACCAAATTTACTAATGCGTCGTAAATTGGCTGTAATGTATATTGAAAAGAATGTTTGTGACAACTTGATCGGTACATTGTTGAATATTGAAGGAAAAACGAAGGTTACCACGAATGCTTAGTTGGACCTTCAAGATTTGAAAATAAGAAAGGATTTATACTTGCTAGTCAACGTTACACGTTGGCTAGCAGCGAGCGAGTTTCATTTTGTAAGTATCTGAAATCAGTTAAGTTTTTCGATGGATTCATTTCTAATATTTTACGATGTGTGAATGAGAAAGACGAAAAAATATAAGGTCTTAAGACCCATAACTGTCACGTTTTGCTTCATTAACTTCTACCTATTGGTGTTCGAGCATACTTACCAAAGAATATGTATACTGTTGTTATTGAATTGTGTAGTTTTTTTCTTAACTTGTGTGCAAGAACGATAAGAGTAAGTGATTTGGATTGATTGGAAGCATATATAAACATCATTCTTTGCAAATTGGACATAATATTTCCACATGCCTTCTTTAGTGTAATGGTACACCTTACTATACACTTACCATATGAAGCAAAAATCACCAGTTCGATTAATTATAGTTGGATGTATCCTATTGAAAGAAGTCTATGCACGCTTAAACAGTTTGTTTGAAACAAGCACGTCTCGAGGGATATATTGCCAAAGCATATGTGATGAATGAATCAAGTACTTTTTGTTTTAGATATCTAAGTGAGATTGAAACTCGATTTACTCGATATAAACAAAATGATGATAGGATTTTCGATGACGAGGTACTTGGTGAGTTTGAAATGGTCGTACAAAATGTTCGTGCAGAAGGTACGACCATTAGGCACGATAAGTTCATGATGTCTATCACAAGAAGAGATACACCTTACTCATTGGCACATCTTAAACAATATAGATGAAATTACAGAGTATTGCAAGTACGTACTTTCAACTCTATACTTCACTAGTGCTTTAAGTTTTTGTTAAGTTATAGTTGTCACAAATACACACAACTATGTACATTAAGAAACACTTGAGGTTGATACGTTGTCAAGCTCAAAGCGCTGTCGACTTTTCAAAAGATATTAACAAGTATTTCCTAATTGGTTCAGAGATCAGGTATTAGAGTAAATAAATTCACTGAGAATTGTTATAGGCTTATTTCATAATTATATTCATTAACACAACAATTTCAGGTCATCGAAACACACGAGAGAAAATATTTCTCATGATTTCTTCTCACTTGTGATGGGACCTTCACTTGACGTTCGATCCTACAATGGATGCATCGTCAGTGGGGTACGGTTTTGAAGGGATAAAAGCCCTGGACAATGAAAGATTTTACAGAATCATTCCTTAATTTAATTTGAGAATCCCAAAATACCAATACATAGGCAAAATAATACAAAAACTAATTTTCTTCTTATAACTTAAAGGTTAAGCATACTTTTAAATTAAAAGATACAAAGAATGTAAAACTTATGTAGATTGACGCCTCTGAATCAAAAAGCTTCAAATTGGGACACCATCCGTCAGAAACCTTCCTATCTTCTGGGACGAGATTGGTTTGGGAAAACCAATTGGGATGAAAAAAAGGTTTAGAGAGAAACTATTTTTTAGAGAGCAAAAACATTAGCTTGATTGATTAAGAAAAACAATTTTTCTTCTCTATATTTATAACTCCCTTCCCTTGACAGAGTAGAAGAAACTAATGAGATTATATTAATTTAAAAATATCAAATTAATATAAATTTCAAATCTACTAATTAAATAAATAATTAATTAATCAATTAATAACTAATAAAATCATATTTAATTAATATTTTATTTAAATCATATTTAATGAATATCTCTCCAATATCTTATAATTTTAAATTAATTTAATTAAATTAAATTTAACTAAATCATTAATTAATTATCGAGTTAATTAATAGCTAAACTAAATATCTTATATTTAATTAAATTAAATTTGAATCATATTCAACTATAAATTTCTCTAATAACCAATAATTTTAATATGAATCCAATTCACATTAAATTAATATTTGAATTCATTCAAATATTTTATCTCTCATAAATTAATTTTGAATCATATCCAAAATTAAATTTATATAATAAAGTTTCATAAATTTTATATTATAATGTATCACTATACATTAAACTAATTCTCAAGGTAATTTTGACTATTTCAAATTATAACCAATATAAATAAATCTCATTGCCCTTTACGAGCTAGGAAGGGGACCTAATGGACCTACAGATTAGAAGCTACAACGATATGAGATTAATTGGCTAAACTCATTAACCACATTAATCAATATTCGTTAACTGTGTGTACACTCCATTAAAGACTCACAACTAAACTCTTCTCACTGTAGATATATTTCTGTGTCCACAGATATAGACTAATAACAATAAGTTAGTCCTTCACGAGTGTTTGTAACACCAACTGGGTCAATTTATCATTTTACCCCTGGGTTACCTCTAATCCTTAAATACTAGTGCTCCTCCAATAAACAACCTCTTTATGGTCCTATCATTAAATAGATACCCCTTTCGTGCCATAGAGAGATTAGGATTGTTTGTTCAAGACCTAGAGACACCATTTAAGGGAACACTTATTTACTTACCCTAAAGTAGGGAATGAGTGAATTCCATCTTGTGTAATTATATTCCCAGCTTCCCACTCGGTCTTGTCCCAAAAATGATAAGCTTATTGAGTTGATGATCTGGCCACTCTCACCCGTACAAATCAAATGACAATCCCTCGTGAACAGGAGTTCATAACACACTTAGGATTAAGTTACCTAGGTCATACTAGTGAAATATAAACCTAACTAGTTAACGGAGTTACATCTAGTAGTTAGTATTTTGCGGTTCAGTTTTATGCAAACTCATTGCATTGGATACCTTCACTCGCATGTCAACTACATGAACGCGTTGGATCATTGCATTTGTATCAAATACAAAATGAGCGGTATCCAAAGTGTTACCAGGATAAGGTTGAGTACCTTATCCTGGTAAGGTACCCAACCTTATCCTTATACTATAGACTCTTTAAACTGATCTCGAACATTGATCCTTGTATGTCTTTACATACTGTTCAAGACTCATAAAACAACATAGGATGTTAATTTATTGGATTTCGGTTATTAAGATAAAACTAATATTATAATTAATAACAATTATTACAATAATAACACTTTATTAATAACGGTCAATGGATTATATTTACAATCTATGAGTTTTAGGACATAAATCCCAACACTTCTCACCACCTTTTACATAATCTCTAGTGTAAATATTAGGATTAGCACTTAGTCATACATTTAATTTATACTGTATTAATAGATATTTTATATCATCTAGATGAAGAAGTAAGCTTTATACCTAAAATTTGATATCAATTCCCTGTGTTCAACCCTAGATTACCTAGGAAACTTATCGTTTCACTTATACTTAGGCGAGCAATAGGAAAACTTGTACTCAATGAGGATTTGGTAACTACGCGAGGATTAGAGACATAATGAACATCTCGCATGTAGTGATCATGACTCGTCGCATAGAGAGGTTTGCGATATGAATTTAACTTTTATATCTCTATCGTGCAAACTCATGTACTAAGACTATAATTGAAATACAACACTAAACACCTAAAACCAAATCTGAAATCTTTAACCATCAAGTTTTTGGCACCATTCTTGGAAAATTGAATTTTCAAAATTAGAGATAAGGTTTTACTTTGATTTACGGCAAAACACTTGATTATGGTGATTCACGCTTTAAATGAAGATTGCATGAAGAGATCTGTAGTACCAAAGAAATCTGTGATGCATGGACTAACCCCAGAGATTGAGTGCATCTTTCAGTAGTAACAAGATGAATCTTAGTTGATGCGATTAATCACAAATGAAACTGAGTAGCTTAAACGCCTTGAGTTAGAAAATGTCTAATCTCTTATAGAAAAGAACCTTTACTAAGGCGTCAAAGAAAGTGTTCACGTGAAAATGTCTAATCTCTTATAGAAAAGAACCTTATCTTAACTGACTACGCGATGAAAGGACCAAAAGATCGTTTGTAACATTACGATGAACAATTGTGAGCAAAGACTCATTACGATGAGCAATCTCGTAGCTTAAAGTCATGTAGCAAAGAGTCAAAGTCATTTAGAGGGAAGCGTGTTTAAAGTGCTTGTGCATGAAGCTAAGTACGAGAAGACATCAATCACTAACACCAAGGAATCTAAACGCATGGATGCTTGTGTAACGTATAACTCTCTCTATCTTTACCACAAAATGCATCAACAATTTCGTGTACATTTTGTCTTTGTATAGTTTTTATCTTTCTTTTATAGTTTCATTTGTTTGATTTCTAGTTAGAAATTTTTGACAAGTTATGAAAGCGCGAGTTCTATCACGTTAAAGTTAGCCGATAAGGATAGGTTATACACGATAAGATTACTACACGAGCTGGGTTTCATAGTAAAATGCATTACATGTTATTCTATCTCACAAAACTTATCAAATAAAGGAAAAGTCATGATGATTAGGGTTTGGGAACACCAAACGTCACATTCAAATTTCAAATTAAGTATAAGGATTATGCTGCTACCTTGAGAACACAACGTCTCTGTCAGAACTTCCAGTTATAATTAAAACATAGAATGTCAGTGTCCATGGTAACCCAACCCTAACAATGATTAAGCACTTCTTTAAAAACCCTTCTAAAATCCTACTCACAACTTTTTCCCCACAAGCACCAATTGAAGCTTTGAAGCTCTCAAGCTTTTTCCAATCATCCCTTTTGGAAAATATCAAGTAACCTTTCTTTCCTCACAGCTTTTACATTCTATTCATCTAAATATTTTTCCTGCTTCCATAGTCTGAAAAGAAAGCATTAATCGAAACCCTTAAGAAGTTCATGTCACTTGAGTGAAGCACATCCCACGCCAAATCTGAGAAAGTCTGCTCTGATGGCCCTTTGTTGGATCAGGCTCAACTCAACCCAATGAACCAGGATTTCGAAGGAACTACTTCAAGTCAAAGGGTTGAGACAGAGAAGAATAAAAAAATAGAGACATTAAAGTTGTTGATGATTAATGTCATAGAGTTCCAATTTTCTAAAGATAATATAGATGCTCTACTCGCAATGATCTATGAAGAAAATATGAGAAGAGAAAAAGAAAGGGAGGATGAAAAGGTGAGAAAGGAAAGGGCAGAGAAGGAAAAGAAAGAAAAGAAGAAGAAGAAAAAAAGAAAAGAGAAAGAAAAGGAAGCAAGGCGATAATATGAGGTAGTGGAAGAACAAAGCAAGAAAGAAAATTAAACTACCTCCTCGTCAATTGCAACCACCGAGTTTGAGAATGTGATACCCCAACTCAGAATACCTACTCTCGAACTGAGAGACAATCTGAAGTCAACCGACATCATTCCCCTTCTGAACAACATCAGGCCCTGACTCCTAATCCTTTTGGAAAGCTAACAACTTTGAATAAATAAAATCTAATGCAGCAGACTAACATGATAAATGCACATCAACCTAACTTTCTTCTATTAACTTGAAATAAGTTTAGGCTAAATGTCATTTCTTTTACACACAACACATAAAGCAAAAGAAAGATAACATTCTAACTATCTTAATCCTATACATATCTTATGTACACACAAAAATAAACCTAAGTACTTACCAACAATAGCAAAACTAATTACAATTTTGCATAACAAACTGAAGACATGGTCAGGTTCTTAAATCACGATCTCTACCTAGAAAGTGGAAAAGATTTGGAACGGGTGTGCTACATATCCTAGTGAGCGATGATTTTTTAAAACATATACTTTAAAACAAATACAGTTTTATCTTTTACATAAATCACTCATAAAGCTTAACATACGTATAAAATCTATAAATCTTCTTTACGTTAAACTCTTTCTGTCTTTTAAATACTGTTTTATCTTTGCATAGCCTACACCCATGAAACTCAGTCACAATCGTAACTAGATTGACCTACCGTTCCTGATGTAATTATCTTGGTCAAGATACTAGAACTTCGATGGTTATACTATCATGCCAGATTTTGGTTAAGATAACATAGCTCTAATGGTCATACTATCCTGCCAAATCTCGATAGTAGCTGGCTTAGTGATCAGCAAAGTCTCATACCTCAGACTGTGCACATTGACCATCGAGAACTCGGTATATAGAATATCATAGTTTTCTTACTTAAAACCATTTTCATCAAACTCATGCTTTTTAAACATCTTTCTAAAACAGTAACTACTTCTATTTCAAAAACTCAAGCTTACTCATAAATCATTGCTTGCAAATCTCATCAATAAACTTATCAATAAATACATGCTCTACCAAATACTTTTAAACTCGTGCTTTGGAAATATTTTCTAAATAATATACTTCAACACTTTTCATAGACATGCTAATAAATCAAATATCATAATCAGTATAGTTCAATAAGTATTCCAAAATATTCTTAAATAATAGCATGTAAAACTTATTCATAAACTTTATTTGGAAATCATTTGTCACACACAACTGGTAGTTCAAATCCTCGTCTTGTAAACTTGCCTGATCTCCTTTCGACCCGAAGTAATGAGAAATAATTCCATTTAATTTCTCTTATAATAAAAATATCAAAACTTCACTTAAAAATCCCTAAACCACCAAAAACAGCTCAAAACAATATATTTGACATGGTTGGCGTGAAAGGGGTGGACAACAAAGTTGGCATCGCGTGCAAGGCCTAGGCCGGCCTTGCCGCATGCTAACCTTGTAAGAGGTTTGTCATGCATGCTCGATGCGTATCTCATGGCCCATCTCACACATGCAGGGGTTGTCGCATGCCTCACTGGTCACGTACGCCTTGCACAAGCTGTGCATCCAATAAGCCCATCAACCCTTCACTAACCTCTTTCAAGCATAATGCACACCCATCTCACCCAACAACTCTTTACACTTCGACCAACCACTAACACTGCTCAGAACACCACTTTTCAGCTAGAACCTTACTTTCACTTTACAACTTATTATCTTAAAACCCATAACTCAAATGAAAATATTTCCTTCTTCAAAATTATTGGATAATGGCTTAACTTTGTCACCTCAAAATTTCAGTTAAAAACGGTACGAATTGTATTTTATAGCCTTCGTGAAGTGAAGATTGCTCATATTCCTTCTAAAAATGACCTTTTGTACTTCTTTCAACTGGAACTCAATCTTCCAATCATCAATTCCAAGTGGGCCATGTGTGAGGTAGGCCAAAAGCTGGTGGCCGAGTCAAGTTTCTGGGTCTAAAGGCCAAAATCAAGTTTGTGATCAATTTTCCTTTAATTTCTTCAAAAATTCAACTTTTCTCTCTCACAACTCTTGCAATTATAATTATCACACACCCTTAAAAAAGCATTAACGATCATAAAACCTGGCCAAATACAATAATTATTACACAATTATGCTTAATTTAATTGCTAAAACCAAATTTATCCATTTTAGTTTCATTCACAATTTATCTAATACATTGAACAAACCAAATACAATTTAGTAATATCAAGCATGCTCTGATACCACATGATGGAAAAAAGACATATACAACGGAAATCAGATCTAATTATACTTTAATTGCAACTTAATTAACATATAACATGGATAATCCTACTTAAACTAAATTAGGGATTAGTTCAAATCTTACCCTTTGCAGTTTTGAATTGCTTGGAATCTTCACACGTAGTCAATCCTAACCACCATTAGTGTTGACCCGCTATTCTCCAAACTCAAAACCACGTTGTGGGACTCAATGAGTGAAGGAATTAAAAGAGAGATGGAATTTTGGGGGATAATTAAGAGTTTCTAAGTCATGTGAGATTATCTCACTAGGAGTTATTGGGATTATCCAACAAAATATTGATGTTTCCACTAACTTTAGTTCAAGAGCAAAATAGTCTTTTTACTATTCTAGTCAAAGTCAAACTTTGACTTTTTAAACCCAAGTCAACATTCTTCACTTTTTACCATTTTGTATTCCTTGACTAACTTTGACCTTTTGAGCATGAATCCGTATTCATTTATTTTAAAATTCAAATCATATTTGAATATAAAGCCGATCAAAGTTTGACTTTTCAAAGCCAAAAGTCAACCCTCTGACTTTTTACAACTTTGTCCATTTTCATCATTTTCAAGCTCCAAATATGAATATATATTCATCTTCTTGATATTCAAGACACACTTAAACATAAAGCACTATTTCTTAAATAATAATTGATATTTGTATTATATATACTTGTTGGTTTTTCTCTCCTTTCCTCATTCGAACTATTCGAACTAATCAAACATGCTCTTTTACATTTATTCCATATAAGCTAGCATGGGAACCTAATGGACCTATAGATCATAAATTCCAACAATCTAAGATTAAATTCCTAAATTCTTTTATTCCAAGCTAATCAACATTTGTTAACTAACGAGTCATTCCACTAAAGTCTCGTAGTTGTTTGAGGAACAAGAGGATGACATGAGAGAATGATACCTATGGTTGTTTGAAAACTAGAACTTTCGTCGGGAAGAATATAAATCCCAAATTTAAGGTAATTTTTAATTTAATTATTTTGAATTATTTAAGATTAAATTAGGGGTATTTTTAAAAATAACAAAATAAATTAAAATATTTATAAGTTATAGCAAAATTTTGGATTCTATCACTGATAGTCTACTATCACTATAGCATATCAATGACTATCAGTGATAGAATTTGCTATAAGTTGTAAGTATTTTGTAAAATTTGCTGTTTTTGAAAATCTCTCATTAAAATATGATGGATGTTAATTTAATTTATTTAGGAGGTTAAGATTTTTTTGTTTTGTTTTGGTGGAATTTAGAATGAAGAAATGAAATATTTATATGGACACATATGTATATGTGTTTGTTGAATAAGAAATTTTGACACCAAACACAAATTGCTAGATCATTTACTAAATTAAAGATGAAAAATACAAATAATTAAATTTAGAACTAATTAAAAAAATTGACATGTGTTCCAAATTAAAATTGAAAACATAAATTGGTCAATTATAATGATGTCACATGTTTTCATTATGATCGTTGGATCAAATTACTTATTTTGGTCCAATTAAATATTATTTACATGGCTAAGTGCAATTGAGCCTAAAACTAAGCTTAATTTAATCCAAAGGCTAAATATGACCCAAATTCATATGGTTGAGTCCATCGGTCTGGTCCATGGATCAACCAGGCTCAAGCCCACAAAGCCCATCAGAGAACTCTATAAATAGATGAATTCTCTTCATTGGTGAAATTTTTTTCACTCTCAAAGATGTAAAGAGAATTCTTCCAAGAGCTAGAAGACTCCCTAACTCTTAAAGCCAACCACCCTCGAAGATTTAAGCTCATTTGAAGATATAAGCTTTCGTGTAAAACTCCAACTTCAAGAACATTGTGTGCTCCGCTTCCTCAAGTCAAGTGTAGGCCTTTCACCAACTTCAAGAACATCACATGCCCAACTTCTTCCAAATAAAGTGTAGGCGTTCATCAACTTTAAGAACATCATATACACCGCTTTCTAAATCAAGCGTAGATGTTCAACTAATTTTAAAAACATCACATGCTCCGCTTCCTCAAATCAAGCGTAGGAGTTCAACCAACTTTAAGGACATCACGTGCTTCGCTTTCTCCAAATCAAGCGTAGGAATTCAAGCAACTTTAAGAACATCACATGCTTCACTTCCTCTAAATCAAGCGTAAGCGTTCAACCAACATCAAGAACACCATGTGCTCTGCTTTCTCCAAATCAAATGTAGGCATTCAATCAAGAGAGAATTAGAGGATCACATTATAAAGATATATTCAACCACGTCACATCAAGTTAACATAAATACAACATCAACTCAAGTTCAACTCCAGAATCAAATTTCTATAGAAATCCCGTACAAACAAATTGGCACGTCTAGTGGGACATCTCTACCTTTCATCTCTCTTTAGAAACTCAAATCAATAAACCAACTAATGGCATTAAGGAAAGTTGCATCTGAATGTTCTGTTTCAAGCGATTCTTACACAGGACCTATCATCGTCGTTGAAAGAGGATCATCTAGGAGCAGGATCAAGGTTTTGTCATCATGTAAAGCATCCTTAAGCAGCTGATGGAATCTTCTAAAGGTGGGATCATCACCAAATAAAATCCTTTGCTTGACAATTCTACTCCTGCGTCTGATCTATTAGAGTAAAAATCACACCTTGAAGTACTGTCTGTCATGATGGCAGATGTAACCATTGAGGCCATCATAGCGGAGATGGAGAGGAAAATAAATTTCCAAATGAAAGCTACCGAGGAGCAAAATCATGAAATTGTGTCTTAAAAGATCAAATGAAAGCTTGTGAAATTGCTAAGTCGAGTAAAACTTTTGTTGCCAAAGCTGACGATAAAGGAAAAGTTGTGTTATAGGAAAACTAAATGCAACAGTCTACCTCTGTCACCTCTCTGTCAGTCCAACAACTCCAGGATATTATTACAAGCTCCATAAGAGCTTAGTATGAAGGATTGCCATAAACTTATTTGATGTACTCCAAGCCATATACCAAGAGAATCAATGACTTATAAATGCATATTGGGTACTAACCTCCAAAGTTTCAACAATTTGACGGAAATGGTAATCCAAAGCAGCAAATTGCCTACTTCAGCAAAACATGCAAGAATGCAGAATCAAGAGAAGATCAACTAGTCAGATAGTTTGTTCGAAGTTTAAAAGGAAATGCTTTTGAGTGGTATACCGATC
Source organism: Cucumis variabilis (assembly GCA_037974545.1). Lineage (NCBI taxonomy): Eukaryota > Viridiplantae > Streptophyta > Magnoliopsida > Cucurbitales > Cucurbitaceae > Cucumis > Cucumis variabilis. Next base: position 4,285,305 of record JBBPDI010000022.1, read on the forward strand.
GAAGCTAAACGTCATTGAGAGCTTGAAACAACTAGAAAAGGAGTTTCTTAAATATTTCTACAGCACCAGGCACACTGTAAGCATGATGGAGCTTACAAACACAAGACAATGAAAAGAAGAGTCAGTCATTGACTATATAAATTGATGGAGAGCTCTAAGCCTGGATTACAAAGAAAGCTCACAGAATGGTCTGCAGTGGAGACGTGCACCAAAGGCATGCATTGGAACCTTCTTAAAATTTTGCAGGGAATTACACCCCGTACATTTGAAGAATTAGTGACTCACGCCCACGACAAGGAGTTGTGTATCACTAATAGAAAAACTAAAGATTTCTTAATCTCTAAAGAAGAAAAGGGAAAGAATGAAATCAATGGCACTAGAAAGATCGCAACAATGTCATTAATGAGTCTATGGTTGTTCAATTGTCTCCATTGAAATCTTTCTCCAAAAGAAAAGAAACAAAAAATGAAAGAAAGCATGATGACAAAGAGAAGCATCTTCCAACTCTTAAAGATAGACAGAAAGTGTCGTCCAACTCTTAAATACAAAAGGTTCTGTCAACAGATAACTTCCTTGACAGTGAAGCCAAGAGTTATTATATTAACAAATTTTACAAATAAAGAAGGTGAACAAATCCTTGATGAGAATATGAGCTACTAAATATGTGAAACTCCTTATCGCAAGAGCCTAAACTGCATGGTGCTTCTAGCCCTCAAGAGCTTAAAAGGTGAATGGAAAAAAAAGTGTTGAACTACATTATGACTTGATCCTAATATTATAAAGGGTATGTGCCAACTTAAAATAAAATTTAAATTTAGTCCTACTTAAAACAAGAGCAGTCTAATGACCATGTAAAACATGGCACTAGCAATTAATGGTGTTCATTCTCATTAAAGGATATCAACTTAAAGTTGAAGATGCCCTGATAAGGCAATATAACAAATCAAAGAGGTGTTGCATTAGGAGTAAGATACTGCAAAGTTAGATGCTTATAAAGGGCATTACTCATCTGAAGTCCAACACTCCATCTTCAAGATTAGAAGTTCTTCATATTCAAATTCTAAGGCTTTGTTGATGTTTCTTGAAATTCAAGATTTAGAAAAGTTTAGAAGTTCCTCAAAATCAAATTTTGAGGAATTTGTTGATGTTTTCTGAAATTCAGGTTCAAATAAGTTGAGAAGTTCTTCATAATCAATTTCTGAGGCTTTGTTGATGTTTCTTGAGATTAAAAAGGAAAAAGAGTTCAAACAAGTTTAGAAGTGCAAATTATAGCGAACAAAAAAAGAAGAAAAACAAAATAAAACAAAACAAAAGAAAGAACGACGAAGCTCACCTTTTAGCATCGAAGTCTTAGAAGTAGAACGAAGAAGTCTAATTGTTCCTACTAGGGAGGTGGATCTAACGACAAATTCTCGATAGTCCCTTAGTAGAAGTTGGATCGCTGACGATGAAGAAGAACGAAGATGCCCGATTATTCATACTAAAGAGGTGAATCTAACGGCAAAAGCTTGACCTCCACTAGTGAAAGTTAGATCGCTTACGATGAAGTAGAATAAAGATGCTCGATCGTTACTACTAGGGAGGTGGATCTAACAACAAATGCCCGATTATCCCTTAGTATAAGTTGGATCACTGACGGTGAAGCAGAACAAAGATGTTCGATGCTCCTACTAGAGAGGTAAATCTGATGGTAAATGCCCGATACTCCTCTAATAGAAGTTGGATCGCTGACCGCAAAGCTGAACAAAGATGTCCGATCGTTTCTACTAAGAAGATGGATCTGACGACAAAAACTCAGTCGACCCCTAGTAGAAGTAAAATCATTGACGATGAAGCAAAATGAAGATGTGTGATCGTTCCTACTAGAGAGATGGATATGACGGTAATAACCTAATCGTTCCCTAATAGAAGTTAGATCACTAACAACGAAAAAGAACTAAGATGCCCGATCATTCTTACTAGAGAGGTGGATCTGACGATAAAAGTCCAATCATCCCTCAGGATCACTGACGACGAAGTAGAACAAAATGCCCGATCATTCTTAAGAGGAAGGTGGATCTGATGGCAAAAGTCTGATCATTCCTAGTAGAAGTTGGATTGTTGATGCTGAAGCAGAACGAAGATACCCAACGTTCCTTTTAGGAAGGTGGATCTGATGGCAGAAACTCAATCGTACCCTAGTAGATGTTGGATCGCTAATGTTGAAGCATAACTAAGATGTTGGATTAGTTCTATTAGGGAGATGGATCTGACGACAAAAGCTTGATCATCTCGCAGTAGAAGTTGGATCGATGATGGCAAAGCAGAACGAAGATGCCCAATCGTTTCTACTGAGGAGGTGGATTTGATGGCAAAAGTCCAGTCGTCTTCTAGTAGAAGTTGGATCGCTGACGGCGAAGCAAAACTAAAATGCCCGATCGTTTTACTAGAGAGGTGAATTTGACAACAAATGTCCAATCGTTCCCTAGTAGAAGTTTGATCGCTAACGGCAAAGTAAAACCGAGATGCCCGATCATCCTCTAATAGAAGCTGGATTGCTGACAACAAATGCTCGATCGACTCTTAATAGAAGTTAGATCGTTGATGGCAGTCACATGTGCAAACGATTGCAAAAAAAAAAAAAAGAAGAAGTTCTTACCTTTAGCTCCTATATAAAAAAAGAAGGAAAAAAACAAGAATAGAAAAAAAGAAGAAGAAAAAGAAATAATAGGAGGCAAATGGGCCTAAGTCAACCTAAAACCCATGAAAATTATCTATAAATAGAGACCTTGTCATTCATTCTGAATTTTTTTTAGGTTGAAGGAAGAATTGAAACTCTAAAGAATTGAAATTCTGTAGAATAAAATTTTTGAACTTCTAAAAGCTTTTAAGACGTGAAAGGTATTATCAACCCTGGGATCATTATTTTTTGAAAGATTGAAAAGACTTGGAAGATTAAATGGTCAACTAGAAAAATAACAATTTTAAAATTGTTATTTCAAAAAATTGCAAAATCGGTTTTTTTCTTTCAAAAATGGCAAATCAAAAAAGAATAAAAAAAATAAGAATTTGGAAACACCAATAATACCCCTACATACATGAATTACACTCTACTCTTTCTCAAGGTAATTTTTTTTTTAAAAAAAATCACTTTCATAACCTTTTCTTTTTCCAATTTCAAGAAACCTTTCTTCTTTAATTTAAGAAAACCATTGATTTCATATTCTTCTTCCTTCTTCTTCAATCTTCCTTCTTTTTCCGTCTTCTTTCTTTTTATGTCTACCTCCTTTATTTCTTTTTCTTTTTTTTTCCTCTTCTTATCCAAATAAAATGGAGATGGAATAGCACGATTGAACTAAGGAGGAGGATATCCCATCAACTTTGCAGGTTTGGATCATCATCGATGTGATAGCCAAGATGGGCATTGGGCGGTGGAGACAATTCATTAGGCAATTTCCTCTGACGGCCACCGACTTCTTCATCTTCTTAAGTTAGCCGTCATATTCATATTCTTCAGCCTCAGATTTCTCAACTTCTATGTCGTTCACATTCCTCATCTTTTATGCGTTCACATTTCATATTAATACGAACCAATAAATGGAAAGCAATGCACGATATTTATAATATATTTTTATTTAAAAATAATAATTTAATTTAGCCTGTTTTACTAGAAAAAGATTTTGTTTCTTTTTTAATAATTTGAATTTTAATATAAATTAAATGAATTAGATTTATGGGATATTTTATTTAAAAAATAATAATTTAATTTAGCCTATTTTGTTGGAAAAAGATTTTGTTCTTTTTTAATAATTTGTATTTTAATACAAATGAAATTAACTTGATTTATGGATATTTCATTTGAAAAATAATTAGTCTATTTTGTTGAAAAAATATTGTGGTCCCATTTTTTAAAATAATTTGTATTATTTTGAAAAGAAAATGAACTAAATTTATGGGATATTCCATTTAACAAATAATAACGTAATTTAGCCTATTTTGTTGAAAAAACCCAAAGAGAAAATCTTTTCTTTTTAAATCGATTTCTTTTCTTCATCCAGAAACAAACAGCCAAATGGAAGCAGAAAGCTTGAAATTAAAAGGAATGAAGAAGAGAGAAAGATCTAATGTAGTAGGTGGTGTGACTGTAACAACAAAAAAATCGAAGAGGAAGGTAAACAAATTATGAATTCAAATCAAATCAAATTTATCACACATAAAATAATACGCTATATAATATAACATATATATATATATATATATATATATATATATATACACATTGTTTTACAGAGTATTAAGCAACAAGAAGAAACTAAAAGAAAGGGAAAAGAAGTTCTGGATGAAGAAAATAAAGTACTAAAATTTATTATTATGTTGTAATTATACCTTGACGAATTTGACCAAAAGGCCTATATTTTTTCAGCATAATATAATTTACATACAATTATTTAAAATTCATGATCATAGTAACGAGGTGGAATATACTGAAGATAATACAAAAGAGAAAGAACAAGGTAGAAAGGGAAGACATTGGTGAACAGTCAGAAAGTCACGAAGGAATTACTTCAAAACACACAGAAACATTATTTCACGATAATTACAGTGTAACTATTATTGCAAATATATAAGAAAATAAAATTTAAAGTATATATATATAATCCACATAATAAAAAGGGATATTTTTTTAAATTGCAAAATAAATTAAAATATTTGCATGCTATAGCAAAATTTTGGATTCTATCAATGATAGTCTTCTATCACTATAGCATATCAATGAATATCAGTGATAAAATTTGCTATAGGTTGTAAATATTTTGTAAAATCTGCTTTTTTTGAAAATTTTCCTAATAAAAATCAACATTATTTAAGGGTTGAGATTTAAAACGTTATTTTTTTAAACAAATCAATGGTTGATATTCTCCCAAATTCAAAATTAATTTGGTTATTTCAAAATTGTAACAATTAAAGGTATTGCGTTTTAAAATGAATCATTGAGATTCTTCAATTCTAAAAATCATAATTTGGAAATTTAATTAAGATTATTTTAAAATAAAATTAATCTTTGAGTTTTTTCTAATTTCAAAATAATTAATAATTTGGTTATCTTGATATTCAAACAATTAACCTTATTTTGAGATAAAATAACAAACAAGTTAGATTCTCTAATTTTGAAAAATAATAATTTTTTAATTTGAATTTTAATTAAGGCTATTTAAAAATATAACTAACCGTTGAGATTCTCTCAATTTCTAAATAATCAATAATTTGGTTATCCTGTTATTCAAACAGTTAATCTAAAATTAACATAAAATAGCAAATAAGTTAGATTCTCCCATTTTGAAAAATAACAAAATTATTATTTTGAAATTCAACTAATCTTATTTTGATACAAAATTTATTCTTGAGATTCTCCCAATAATTGAAAAATAATAAATTTGTTATTTTGAAATTCAATAAAATCTATTGTTGAAATTGTGCACTTTTGAAAAATAATTAATAATTTGAAAAGCCTTTAACGTTATTTTGAAATTCAAATTTAATTTAATTAGTAAGATTGAATAAAGTTGAGATCCGAGATATTAGGAATGAGTTATGATATGGATTGTTATATCTTTACCATAAAGAAAAATAATTAAAGGCTCATAAATACATAACACAATTTAATTACAATGTATAGAGAATAATTACAGTTGGAGAATGTGAGTATTTTGATATTTTATAAAATATCATGCACGTGCAAAAAATGTCATTTGCTAAAAATCAAAAGAAAAAGTGATTTTGTCATTTTTCCAAATGAACCCCTTAAAACGTTGATATATCCCTTGTTATTCCAAGAAAACCTTTCTTGAATTCTAGAAGATTAAAGCTCAAATTGATTTGTAACCCCAACTTTTTTAAGATCCAAAAACAAAAAGTTTTAAAATTTAATTTGTATTCAAGAGAAAGCATCAAATGTGTAAATATTAGAGATTGTATCTATTATATAAATCAATATACTAAGTTCAATTCCACGAATTACATTTCTCCGCAAATCTCGTGTGATCACCCCTATATATAAATCCCCCTTCTTTTTCCAAAAATTATATTCTAATATATAATTATCAATTTTTCACTTATTCATTATATAACAAAAACTATATAATTAATAACATTCTGCACCAAATTTTAAAATCTTTAAATAAATAAATATATATAAAAAAGCTCCTATATGGAGAAATTTTTTTAGTCCATTTTGCCTCTTTGATTATAAGTATTTTTACTATTCATTTGATGACAATTTTGTCATTAACTTCAATGCATGAATAATGGGTGAATTTCAACTTTTCCTCTCCATTTCTCTAACCATTTCAATATTTGATTCAAAAATATTTATTATCCTAATTAACTTCATGGGTACTGAAAGAATTTGGATAGACATAATAATAAATTTAAGGAAGCATTTTAAAATTCTCTAACTCATACTTTCTATCAATTTATTCAATATAAATGTAGCAACATATATATCTTTGGTGTTAAGTGGAGAGGGAAGTGCAAGAAGACAAGAAAGATGAGAAGATAAAGATCAATAATCAATCTAGAAAATCGCATCATCAATTAGGAGGAGAGAAAAATGCAAGAAGACAAGATTTATTTCTTTGGTGTTAGAGATCTATACAAATATTTTATTTCATTGGTTTGTAAATATTATTTACTTTTCTATTTCTTTGAAACTATTTTTCTTTTTGTTATTTTTTCAGTTATATAAATGAGTAGAATGGAAAATTTTCTTCCATATTCTATCTATTATATCTTCCTTTTATTTTTGCAGCTAAAGTGAGAAAGTAAAATGAGATAAAGTCTTTATTTTCATTACGTCTTTTATCTTAAATTATTATATCTCTCTTATAATTTTCTAAATCAACAGTCTAAAATTTCTAACATTTTTTTTAGTTTGTTTTTAAATTTAAAAATTAATATTATTTTAAATGATAAAAATTTAATATTTAAACACAAGCACAAAACCAAAAAAGTTTGGAAACTGAAATATGATGAAACTAAATTCAAATCAATAATTTTAGTTACACGTTTTCAAATTCTTAACTTAAAAAAATATTATATGATTTTTATATTCTGTATCAACTATGGATATGGATAGCTTATGAATATTTGTTACAAACATTCAAATTCTAAAATAATAAAAGATGATAAGTTAACTATTTAATCTCATAAAAACCTAACATTTTATATATACACATATTTTCTACATCAATTATTCAATAGTGATTGCTATCACGTTTCTATATATTACTTAAATCTATTTTTCCTCTTTCTTTTTTATAACTTATGCTTCCTTCAATAATCTTCAATAATATAATTTAATTTTAAAATATTTTATGATTTTGAAAGAGAATATAATTTTTTTAAAAAAATAAATTAAATAATATCACATTTTGATAAATAACTAAACTTGAAATAAAGAGACTAACTAAAAAAATAAAAGTTTGTATCCACTATTTTATATAAATTAATTTTGAAACATCTCTATCATTAATTATAATTAACAATGAAATATTAATTCTAAATAAAAATAAAAAATAATGAAGTGTAACTCTAAATTAGGTAAATATAAAAATATAATTATTAGTCAAATGTTGTTGTAACTTATATTATTAATTTTATATTTTAAAAGATAACATGGCATCTATGTTCAATGTACGTGAAAAAAAAAAACTAGTATATATATATGTATGTATACCTAATTAATCCAATACATTACACTAAATAAATTCTTTTAACTTCTAATTTCAATTAATCTAACACTCATAATAATCTAATAATAAATTATTCAAGATAATTAAATAACAAAATTACCTTAAATTTTTAGGTGTTACCATTTAGGAATCAAATTGATATGACATCAAAGTTTAGAGTTCAAATTGATATTTGTCATTTTTTATTTTATAAAAACATGTAGAGGCCTTATAAGTGAAAGTTCGTTGTCTATTATTGGACTATTTTTGTAATAGATTGAAGGTAGATGACAATAGTGTAATATAGGCCTATAGTAAGGGTGTATGTAGAAAGCTTAAGTAAATATGCTCACAAACAATCTATTTTGCGATTGATACTTAATAAAAATTGACACCACTTTTCATTATCTTTCAATAAACATGACCTTAAATCAAATCTCGAAGAGAACCCGAATTTTCGTTTTGTTCAATGGATTGATGTTATCATTTTGAAATAAATAGGAACAAAAATCAAGATTCGTGCTCTAAAAAAACGTGGATACACAAAAATTCGTAAAAATATTATTTGTAAATAAATAAATTAGTTAATATTTATTACCTTATTAACCCTACATTATTAAAAAAATTTAAAAGTTTCTCCATCTAAATTAAGATTCCAAACTATATATTTTTTTAAAAAGACTACATTATTTGACCATTTGTTTCAAAATCAAATCTAATTCAAAATCAAATCCTAACAACAATCAAATAAAAAGACAAAGTGGGGGTTGTTAAATTCCTCCATCATACGAACATAGTTCATGGTGCTACTACTCAAGTTGAGAGAACAATTCCTTATTGCCACGAACTTATCGTCATAGATCAAGCACAACTGTTGCCATTCAAAAGATAGGATCTTAAAAGTCTTTCAATATATTCTAATTTTAAATGAAAATTGAAATTTCACGATGGATGTTATGTTGGATCCAAATTTGCTTATTTGCATCAGGTTTGGGGTCATGTTTGGTTTTAAAACTCATTTACTTTAATTATTCAAAATTAATTCTTTGTTTGGATTTTTAACTTTTAAGAGTCTTCTACCAACCATGATTTTCATACAATCAAAACTATTTTTTAAAAAGTGTTTGGGAGAAGGGTTGATTTATAAAAATGTTAGTGTTATGATAATTCTAGTATTATAATAGTTTTAGTGTTATAATAGTATGTCTTTTAGCGATGGATTATGATAGGTAGTGTTATGACAGTATGCGTATGGGTAAAGGATTATGATAGTAGTGTTAATGATAAATTTTTTTCTTTTTGAATTATATATAATGTATATCCATTACACAAATTTCATATGTTTATTTTATTAAATCATCTTACTTTTCTTAAAATCATTTTCCTTAATTTTCTTACTTACGACGTTTATTCCATAAATTGGTGATTAAATCATTATGTTTTAGTCATCCTTTTTTTTATGGAATTCACACGCAACTTGTGAACATGTAAAGCAATGCAAATAACATTTGAAAATACAAATTTTCTAAAACAGAACTTCATTAATACAACCAATCTTCAACCAACAGTTTCGTACAACATGACTTTAAATTATGGTAAATACAATGAAGAAGATGAAACAGAAGACAAACGGGACAAATGAAGGAATTGGACAAGCAATCAAGCGTTATCTTCTAGAATGACTGTGCAGTAGTCCAACTTAAGCTTCTCGGGTACCTCCAAGAATGCTTTCATGTTGTCCACATTGCGCATCAGTATCCGCATACAACGCACCCTGTCGTATCTACTCAGTTTAGGGATTCCTTACAACTATCTAACGACTACCGCATGGGTTGTGCTTGCATCTTAACATTGTAAATTTGGTCGTTCTGCAATGGCCTTTAGTTGGTCGTTCTGCAATGGCCTTTAGTTGGTCATTCACATATTCCATGGCACTGTGAATGATTTTCACAGTTTTCACATTCTGGCCTCCCCGCTTCCTCTTTAATCCACTTAAACCATTCCTACACTTACTTGAGCAACAAGGTCGTGTGTCCATGATGTCCTCGAGAGACATGTCAAGTGTCTAGCTATACATCATAGGGATCTCTATATCATCTCCATCTTTGGTGAAAAATCCCTCATACCCTTCTGGCACATTTGACCCCACTTTGATGAATGTCTCAACGCGTGCTCTCACACTCCAATCTTTTTCGAATATATAGCACAGGTCATTGTAATAGAGAAAATACTTGTTCAGGAGGCCCTTCGCTGACAATGGCTCTGTGGAAATTTTGAAATAAATTGTCATATTTATTTGATATGACAAGCGAATAACGGTTGATAGTAAATTAATTGCCTACCCTCACCTAACTATCAAACAATTCCTTCTCATCGATTATGCACTTCACCTCATCAATCTAACCAAACCCACTGCATGAGTATAAGTACGTTTAGAAAATAAGTATAAGTACGTTAAGAAAATAAATAAGAAAAATATGCCAAAAAAATAAATAAAAGTACATGAAGACAAGAAAACCCTAGTACCTCGTAAATTAGAATTACGAACTCGGGCTATAAGACCTATTTCTAAATTAAGTATAAGAATTTAAAATTTGGTTAAGAGTTTTAAAATTTTGTGTTTTAGATTAGAGTCGGCGTTTTGAAATGAGACTTCACGTTCAGAAGTAAATTTCAGCTAAATTTTAAGAAGTTGGCGTTTGAATAACTTCGCGGAAAGGATTAAGCGATAAAATCTTTTATGGTTAAGTATAACTTTTGAAATTTAGAAGGTACTTCGAGAGGAAATTTTGAGAAAAGAAGGATTTGTGGTAGGATCTATAAGTCTAAACACTCTCAAGCGGAAGAGTTGTTGCATAAGTTAAGAATTAAAGTTTTGAGTAAGTGTTAGACTTGGTGTTTTTGGGTAGTCTTTCCAATAAGAACCAAGTGTTTTGCGGAGAAGAAGTCTAAGAGTAAGCCTTGAAGTTTAAGTCTGCAATAAGAGTTTTAAGCAAATAAAAGTTGGTTAGTTTGCGAGGAAAATTTCTTGTAGTAAAAATATAACCACGCGATCAGGTTATCTGCGATAAATGTTAAGTTGATGAAGTTATTCGCGGTATGGAGTTAGGCGAGAAGTAAAGTCTGACGAAGAAAATATCAAATCTGATTTGACAGAGTTAACGTGTGCGTTTAAGGAGTTAAGCATGGTTGGTTTAAATATTAAATTTCCACGTGTAAAATTTTAAGTAGAAGTTGGCAAACTGAGAAGAGTTTAGCCAGTTAATCTCAGATTGTTGGAGCTCATGATCTATAGGTCCATTAGGTTCTCCCGCTAGCTCACAAGGAATCAACTTAGAACATTATGATGGAATAATTCGAATTGTTCGAATTAGGTAAAGAGAGAGAAATCGACAAATATATCTGATATAGTCATCGGTTATAAATTAAAATAGAGCTTCATGTTAAAATGTGATTTAAATATGAATGGATTCGTATTTGGAAGCTCGGAATTGATGAAAAAGGTCAAAGGTGTAAAAAGTCAAAATGTTGACTTTCGACTTTGAAAAATCAAACTTTGACCGACTTTATATTCAAATGTGATTTGAATTTTGGAAAATAAATGTAGATTCATACTCGGAAGGTTGAAATTAATCAAGACGAATAAAATGGTAAAAAGTCAAAATGTTGGCTTTTGATTTTTTAAATGTCAAATTACCATTTTACCCTTGGAAGACCATTGCATGTAATTAACAAATGGCTTCATGCATGTGAGACACCTACTTGGTGATATGCCAAGTGTGGAGAGTGGAAGCTCACTACATGCAAATTTTGCATGTAGTTTGCTTATAAAAAAAATGGATTGTAAAGGAAAAGAGAATGTTCTTTTGGTTAAAATTTGATTTTGTAATTTGGAATTGCAAAATCAAAACAAAATCAAAACAAAAAATTCCTTTTTTCTCTCCACAAGTTCTTCCTCCTAAATTCATCCCTCTCCCTATTTTCTCTATCGTCAAGTCCCAAAACTCGGTTCTAAGTCTGGAGAATAGTGGGTTAACACTAGTGGTAGTTTTGATTTTGATTTTATGAAGAGATCGTGAAGAGCACGTGAGAAGATTACAATAATAGAAAAGCATCAAAGGTGAGTTTTTCTATTAACCCTATTTTGTTTCATTTAAGGGTTGTAATGCATGTTAATTACTAAAATGTTTAGTTGTAATTAAAGTAAAATCCGATCCTAATTCCACTGCGCATGTCTACTATTTCCATCATAAGTCACTTTGATGAGGAAATTAATTTTTAGAATCGATTTTACTTTGGATGTTAGATAAGCAATTTTTACAAGTGTTGAAAAAAAAAAAAAAAGGTCAATTATAGGGGTAGTATTTAAGTGAAGGACATTAATGTCATTTCTCTTTCTTCCTCTTCATATTATTAGTATTGTTGGAAAAGAATAAGAAAGGAAAAGAAAACAAGATGATTCTTCTTCTTCATCTCACGTTCTTCCCCTTCCCCCTTCTCTAAAAATACTCAAGAGCCGACCTCCCCTTCACCCCACCATCTCTCTCTCTCTCTCGCACGTCGACGAACATCAGTCGACTCTCTTGCGTCAGCCACAACGCCCTCAGCCATGGACGTGACTAATCAAATGACGACCAACATGTTGAACAACAACTGATTTGAAGCTAGGGACCTTGATCGAAGTAACTCTATCTAAGTTCCTCCATGGATTTCAGCGCCAATCAAGCTATCCAACACCTAACCATCTTTCACAGTCATCTTCCTAGCTGAATCGTCAATAGCTTCGTTCTTTTCCGGCTATCTCACACTTATCTAAGATATTAAGTAAATTTCCTTTATTTTGGTTGGAGTTTTTTAAGATTTTCCATACCCATTAAGTTTTTCGCTTTGATTTTGCATTACCATCACATTTTGATGTTAGATTTGGAGTATTGGAAGATTTTAGCCGCTGTCCAGTCGTGAGGAGACTTGTAATTGGGTGTTGGCAAAAATTTGGATAAGATTCTAGACTTATTGGAGTCAAGTACCCATCTAATCTTAGTGATATCTTTGAGTAACTCATGCTTGTTTTCGATGTTAGAAGATCGGTAGGTTGCTGTCCATTTTAGAAATAAGGCTACTCTATAAGTGTTTAATAGGATTTCATTGATAGTTGGTTTTCATGGAATTCTTGAACACACATTGATTTTGGCATCAAATTAGAGATAACTATTAACTGTTTGGGGCAAAATCATTTTACCCATGCTATTGTGTGAGGAAGTTTTAGAATAAATTTGATTTGGGTGATGGCAGAAACATATTTTCACAAACCATCTCTGATTTTTATTTTGGTTTGAACTACACAATAAGAATTAAAATGTAAGGTTAGATTGGTTTGAAAGCTAACTCCATTTCTAACAAATTTTCTGAATAAAACTTGAGCGATTTCTGAAACTAAGTGAATGATTTTTGAAATAGAAAATAGGTCACAGATTTTTCACGCGATTTCAAGAAGTCTCTCGCTTTTTGAGAAATATGAATCCTACTCTTTGAGTTAGGAGCTCTTTTTAGTATGGTTAGAAAGCTTGTTAAATTTTATATAACTTTCATGAAGAAATCGTGAACTAAAAATGATGAAAAGTAGGTTAAATTTCAGGATAAAAATTGGAAATGAACAGAAGACACTAATTTTTCTTACCTGTGTTTTGAGTGAATTCTGTGTTAATTCATGGAGAATCTCATTTCGCATCCTTCAATTAAGTTATAGAGGGTTCCAAATGAAGAGTTTGATATAAAGTACATCAATTTTTATTAAGTATTGAAGAAGTTATGGGTGGTTGAAGTTAGCATACTCAAACTGTAAATTTCTTGAAAAGTATAAATTATGACTTCATTTGATAGGTATAGAATTCATGAGCTCCATAATTTATACATCATCTTAAATTATTATAGAAAGACAAGACTATTTAAGGTCGTTTAAGATGACTTAAGTTGGGAGCTTATGACGTTAAGAATTTAAGTAGAAGTTGAAGGGTCCCAAAAGTGTATTCACGTAAAAGAACGATTAAGCTTGAACTAAGTTGGATGCTTATGGGGTTAAGTATCAAGATTTTGAGTTCAAGGGTTCGTATGTGAAAAGTTTAGTCTAATCCTAAGCGCTTTGGAAATCCATGGACCTTAGAGGTATAAAATGGATTTAGGTGGCCTTATGAGGTATTTTGCAAATAGTTGTAGCCTCGTGTTATGTGAGGCCAATGATGAGACCTTAATCTATGTTTCAGGCCAAATTGAAATGGAAAAGTGTATAATCTCGGGGGATCAAGTTATTAAGGTGAGTGGTTTATTTTCAAGTATCTTTATTAAAAATTGAAATTTGTTATTATGCCATGATTGTGAAAACTTTATGAACTATGCGCTAGAAATGTTTTTAAGTATGATTTTTGGTTTCCATGAACTCTTATATTATCAAGCATGGTTGAAACTGAATTTATTAATTACGATTTATATGGTAACTGATTTAAAGAATACTCGATCTGTTATTAAACGTGGATGTTTTGAATGAATGGTTATTCTTAAAAGATGTATCAATAGCTAAGGATTAAACATGATTTTATAAAATGTGTTTCTGGCCATGTTTGGCTTTTTAAACATGAAATATGTAATGTTATGAATGTTGGTGATTTTCCTACGGTTACGTGAATGTGTTTCCGTAGTACCACCTATGGTTATCAGGGTATTTTGGGACTGAAAGTAGTCGTGGCAGGAGATTTGAGAACCTGAGCCTAGGTGAGGATATGGATGGAGGACTGTAGGTTGGCTTTGGGCCTAGTTTAACCCATGGTGGGTGGCTCTTTGTGCACATAAGTGTGGATGGATGTTACTGTGGTAGGTGCTAAGTATGGGTGAGCTCCGTTTGGCCACGTGTTTCTATATGGATATGGATCACGTGTAAGCTATTTCAGGTCGTGTATTTAGTATGTTATCATGGTCGGATTGGATGGAGATTACTATCATGACGAGTACTAAATATGCGTGAGCTAGTTGTGGCTGCATGATACTTTGATCATGTGCGAGCTATTCTTGGTCGTATATTTAGGAACCTTGTCATTGTCGGATTGGCTACAAGTTTGTTGGTATTACTTATGAATTATGGCGATATATGATTTTAACGTTTTAACTATTATTTCGTTCTGGACTACGCATTTAATGAGTTTGAAAGTATTGCTTTACGAGCTTTTACTTTTAAAAACTTGCCACTCACTGAGTTTTTTGCTTACATTTTTAAATGTTTTCTCCCCTCCAAGTAACGGTCAAGGACCAAGCTATGGTTGAACTCCCCGTCATATACTGATTGTGAACTCATTCCTTTTGATTGTATATACTAAGTTATTATAACTTAATGGGATAGTTAGATGTAGCGAAAGTGA
>JBBPDI010000022.1:4317976-4329143 GCA_037974545.1 Cucumis variabilis
ATATTTTAGCAATTCTGGTATCCACAGTTGCTTCTGAGTCTGCATTCAGTACTAGTGGCAGAGTGATTGATCCGTTTTGTTCCACTTTAGCTCCAACCACAGTTGAGGCACTTGTATGTGTACAAAATTGGCTACGTTCAAAAGTAATTAATATTGAATCTGTTGATCTTAAAAAATACTTGGAGGACATTGTAACAATTGAAGAAGGTTCGTATCTGTATAGCATTATTTCTAATTACTTTGCATACTTCAAAATTCAAATATATTGATATGTTATTACTGTGTTAGTAATAAGATTTTTTTTAGACTTCAAAGCAGGTATAGAGGCAAAAAGCAAGGAGAGGAACGAGAAGGAGATGGACGAAAAAGAGAAGTTGTCTTGAAGAAGTTTGTATGACTAGGAATTTTAGTTATGTTAGGTGGAATTTGAAACTTCTATGTTGTAGGAATTATTTTTGATTGACTTTAAAACTTCAATGTTATTTGAAACTTCCATGTGTCTATTGTTAGAACTTTAATTTAATATATGTTTGAAACTTTGTAGAATTTATATTTATATGCATAAGCGGTTCAGTTTTGATTTGGTTTTATTTATGTACAAGTGGTTCGGTTTGACACAATTGAGCGGTTCGGTTCTATTTCAAATTAGATTTTTTTTTCATTTTTCGGTTCAGCGTGCTTTTTACTTCAAACCGAACCGAACCGAACCGCGAAAACCCCTACCATTTGGTATTATGGTAGCTTTTAGAAATAGAAGAATGATTAGGTGGGTCCTACAATGTACCTAGCTATCCACATGCTCCCAATCTCAACACGATACAAAACAAGATTAAAAGTTATTTTTTAAAAAAATAATTTTAAATTTTATTTTTTGTTTGGTAGAGAGACGGGAAAGTACCTAGATGGATACATCTTAGATGCATCTAAGTTTTTTTCTTAAAATAATGAATGACAAATGTGCTTTTAGAATAATAAAAGAAGTAAAACAGTGTTGGGTAAATTTTAGCTTAAACTTGAAAAGGTAGGCTATAGTGTTTTGGTAAATAAATATTAAAATACATCTTATACTATATATAATAACTAAAATAGACTTCTTATCGGCTCTTTTTAAACTTTCTTTTCTTCTAATATAAAATTTAAAATAATTGTTTAGTGTGGTGAAATTTGTTTGTGGTAGACTAATCCTAAATATTGAGAAAAATACTTTATTTTTAAGAAATCATATTGTATACTTTTTTTTTTTAAAAAAAAAAGGTTAACGTATTTAACTTACGAAAAATAGAAATTAGATTTAATTATGAGAAAAATAGATAAATATATAAAATAAATCTTATTGTTTGAGTACAGAATTGAAAAGTAAATATTAATTAAAAAATTCTAATTGATTTTAAGATAAACTAAAAAGTGGGGTTGTTTTTTACTTATTGGTTCAATTGTTCTTTTGCAATTTCAAGTTGTGGTATCAATCAAAATTGAAATATTGGAGCTACTGTTTTTGCTCTCTAATGAACCCACCAGATTGATCCATTGGGCTATGAGCGTA
Source organism: Cucumis variabilis (assembly GCA_037974545.1). Lineage (NCBI taxonomy): Eukaryota > Viridiplantae > Streptophyta > Magnoliopsida > Cucurbitales > Cucurbitaceae > Cucumis > Cucumis variabilis. The sequence continues at coordinate 4,319,520 of JBBPDI010000022.1, forward strand.
GTAGTAATCAAGCCCAACCTCAATTTTATGGCCCACATTGGACCTATTATAAATTCAGCCTTTTCTTTTTTAATCTTTTTTTGGAGTTACAAGGTTAATTACAAGAGACAACTAGATATATAGCAAAATAAGTATTTATAAAAATGGAAAAATTAAAAATGAATAATATAAATTGACAAAAATAATCCCACTTCAACTAAAGATCCAACAATCGAACAAAGTCTCACGAAAATTCAAAACTCACTCAAATACACTACAACAAAATACATACTATATCTATATTCAAGTCTCACATCAACCCTAGTTGATAGATTAGGATTCCAATAGACAACCCAACATTCTCTCTCTTAACCAAGAGGAAACCTTCTTTCTTGTTCTTCTTCAACTTCTCTTCACCAAAACATTGTGCATGAAGCTCTTGGATCAAAATCAGTGATGAGATGAAACTCTCCACTATCTGTTTATTAGAAATCCTCGCAGTCGAGGAAAAATTCTCCGATCGAAATTCAAAAATTGTCCGATCAAAATCCGTGAAGAAAAGACCATAAATGACGTACGTTAAAAAAAAAACCTTGAAAATGAAAGATAGAATCTCCAAACTCCTCAAAGAAACAATGACATTCTTCAAGCAAAGGAGATGTTGAGGCTTGAAGACTAGTTTTAAGACTGTTTTTTTTTCCTTCTCTTTTTTAAAAATTAGAAAATGTTTTAAAAAGAAACATATGTTTTTCTAAATCCATAATATACCAACCTAGCGTCCTTTTTTATAAACGTTTGTTAATGAGATATTTTGATATTTTTAAAAATAGAAAAGATGATAAACTACCGATAGAACAAAATTACTAAAAGATAAAATTTATAATACTTGTTTTTTATATTTTGTTGAAATGTTCTATTTTTACAATTTTCTTATTCTATATAAAATTTGATTAATGAGATATTTTGATATTTAAAAAAACAAAATAAAACAAATCAAAACTGTTTAAATAAAATAAGTTCTAATATAAAATAAACAATTCAAAATTCATAACGGAATCAAATTATGACACATTTCTCATTAAGCTCTTCATGAACAAAATGCAATTGTATTCGAGCTTTACTATGAAGAAATGAAAAATCATTTTGGTAGAAAAATGGATTGTCACCGTGGATTAAAAAAATTTGAAATGTTGTGAAGTGTCTTTGGTGTCACCCTCCAAACTTTGTTACCTTATACATTCATATGCAACCCAAATGGTGACCTAAATATGAATTTATTAGACATTTTCATAGTTTCCAAGCTTCGGTTAGAATATATAAAATAAAAAATTTAAAAATATATTACATAGCTTTCAAAATTGATAGACATAAATTTGGAAGAATTATTTTTTTAAAAAAATTTGACATTGAAACACAACTATTAAAAATAATTGTAAATATAACCATTAAATTTAAAATATTAATCTATATTATAACATTTTAGAAAATTTGTAAAATATGACAGTTTTATGGCGAAAAAAATAGAATTAAATGATTTATGGAGAACTAAATATGGAAGAAATGTAAAAAATCTGCATCTAAACACAATTAGAGGCAAGTTAGGTAACAATATATATAGATATATAGATAGATAGATAGATAGGTAGAAAATAGATATTATGATATTTGTATTATGGTTTAATTACTTACACAAATTTAAATACTCTCTCTAAAATCTAAAACGTCTATCATTATCATTTTTATAAATTTGTATTTAGTGTTGTGAAATTGAATATAATAATTTTCATGCTCTTTCTTTTTGCCCACCAAAAATTATTCTATAATTTAATTACATTCATTATATTGTTAGCTACATCCAAATAAAAAATTTGGTTTTAGCTTTATTTCTACGAACATTTACTTAATTTAGATCCTTCTAACTTTTACTTGGCACTATTTTCAATTTACTTTCATTGTTAGAAATAAGTTAAATTATCTCATACTTACTAAATTTTTAACACAAAAATATAATATCTTATTCATTTGACTTTATAATTATTTCACAAAGTTTTGTAGGAGTCAATTAATTCGAACATCATTTCATGGTTCAACAGTTCAACTTAATCAATGGATATATGGTGCCAAAAAGGTGATTTTGCCATAAATTTATTAAGACGATAAATTCATAGAACAAGATGAAGATGATAAAAAGAATAATTTATAGTGGTTTGTTGGTGGAACTACATAATGCATAAAGAGGGAATCGGTCCCTAGTTATGTCTCCCATTTTATAATTGACCTTTAACAAAATAAATGTTATTTAAGCCTCTTTTTTTTTATCCTATATTTTCTCTAATTAAAAAATCATACCGTGAATAATAATTTTTTTTTGTATATTACATATTAAAGAAATATATAACCCAGACGAGAAAAATGGTTAGGTTAAAAGGAAAAGTAAATCATAAAGAATACAAAAATTTGGAAGTGTGGAATTGAAAGGATTAGGAAGATGTCAACATCTATAGTTTTCCAATATGATGTGTCTTTTTTTTCTGATTCTTATTTTTCATTTATATGTTTACATTTATCTGAAACATACAAACTTGTTTTAACTATTGAATTTCACAGAAAAAAACAACAACAAATGATTGTTTTTTACTATTGAATTTCACGAAAAAATGCTAACAAATGATTGTTTTATACAGAAATTCAAACTTTAAAGGTTAAAATAAAACTTTCCATATAGAAGTTTAACTAAAGGAAACTTGCATTAATATTGTTACAAGATTAAAAAAATCATATAAAATCTAACACAAAAACAAAATAAGAATTCAATGAATTATTGCACATTGTTTCTCAAAATGTAGCATGTTATCTTTCTACATAAGCACGATGTTGTACACAAAATCCAACAAAAATTTGAACAGAAAACCAAAGAAAATTTAATACTAATTTCAAACGTAACAAAATAATATTTATAAAAAATTTATTTTCTATCAACCATCGACTACAATACGATGTGATAGATTATTATTATTGATATGATTATAGACAAAAATAATAATTTATTATGATTTATAGATTATCCGAAGAAGTTTGTTACTTAAAATAATTTTTTTTTTATATATATTTGAGATACTTTTCATAAAAAGAAAAAGAAAAGAACAGAGAGAGAGTGAAAAAAGTAAGGTATGGAGAAGGTGTAGAAGTGATATGAGTATTTGGTGGGTTGAAAGTTTCGTTGATGTAGTAATTGTTGTCTCCCACTTTCCCAAACTTCCTATCACCATCTTTGTCCATTTCCATTTTTTCCCAATGCAAATATATATATATATATATAGCCATCCAACTAATATCCAATAAAAGATAGATGAAATGGGACGCAATTTTTATCTTATTTGTTTTTATTAAATTACTAATCTTTTTTTTTTCTTCAATTTAGTTCTCAATCTTTGATCTGATATGAAATAGACTTATAGAACGTTAAAAAAACATTTTACAGATTTTTAAACTTTCAGTTTGTGTTTGATACCTCTTTAAAGTTTTAATGAATGAAATTTGAAGTTTCATTGAAACGTAACTTCATTTTTAGGCAAATGCATAAAGTTTGATTAAATTTATAAATATGATAGATGAATTGATTTTTAACATTTTAATAATGTTAAGAGTGTAACATGCATGGTATGAAATCTAAAGTTTAGAGACTAATATTAAATATTTTGAAACTTGTTGAGACATCAATTAGATATCCAAACTGAAAGATCAATGGACAAAAATAATAGACACAAAATTTAAAGTTTGAAAATTAAATGTGTAATTTGGCGTCCGTTCTTTTATTAAAGATTATTAATAATTTGGTTCATCTTGTTATGTTTGTATCTTTGTGCTAATAGGTTCCTTTCTCTAGAATGCATATAAATTCTAAACTTTATCCCATCTTAAATTTTTGTCTAATAACATGTCATTTTTTATTAAAAAAATTATCAAAAATAAAAAATTCAACCAAATATTTACCAAACGAAATGAATTTAATATTTTTAGTAGTTTTTTTTAATGGGGTTTAAATAGTTTTTACCCAAAACTAAAAATTTAAATATCTATTAGGATCGTTTTAAATTTATGGATAATTTATCAAACAAAAGTTGATAAACTAATAGAACGTTTGTATACTTTTTTTAAACAATAAAGAAAGATAGTGGAACTAAATTAGATATCCATCATTGTGAACAATATACAATATAATGCAATCTCACATTTTAGATTCCAATAAACTGCTTATTTCAAGAAAAATAAAATAAAATCATAAGTATAAATGATATGATAAAGCTCCTCATCTTGCTCACATAAATTTATTTCAAAGCCTATTTGAGTGATGGCTCAATTTTTCTAAAATGTTAAAAAAAAGAAAACATTCTCAAAATTATTTTTACAGAGAATATAGAAAATAAATGTATATTCTTTCTATTACAACAATTAATAGCAAGAGAATGTGAACTACAAACTTCGAATTGTATCACTACTACACTTGAATGACAATTAAGCTTAGTATGCATGAGAGGTATATTTTTGTTAAAAAAAACCAAATATTATTGAGATTATGTTTGTTTTTTGTATTATAGTTTTGTGGCCTCCACTTTATGGGGGAGAAAGATCGGAGATTTGTGACTTCCTCATCTTTTCTTTAAACACATACAAAATAAAATATATAACTTATTGAAAACTTTCACGACTTGATCTCTTGGAAAAAGTGTGCATCTTTTTTCTCTCCTTTAAAATAATTTCATTCATTTCATTGTATTATTTTCTAAAAGATAGGGAAATTATGAAATTATTAATGAGAGTGTTCAAAAAAATAAAAATAAAAAGGAAGATACGAGTATGATTATTTAACTCCCAAGTAATGTAAAAATGAAATTATAAATCAATTTAAAATTTAATCTCTGTTAATATTTTTAAAAACATATTTCAACGGATTATCCTGCATGAAATATTAATTTTGATAAACGTTAACTTAAAATAATTAAATTTATAATTATAAAAAGTAAAAAAATAAATAAAAAAATTGGGGAATTGAGAACACAGTAACCAATATTTAATAAATTATTTTAAGATAATAAGAATTTGGTTAGAAGTGTTTAATTCTGAAAAAATATTGAAATATTTTATAACATAGTTTGAAATTTAATTTTAAAGAGAGTTTAATAAAATAATAATAAAAGTAAGGTTATGATGTTATATACAAATTCAGACGCTTTTTTATAAGAAAATGGAGTCCTATATTGCAAGAAAATGACATTGAAAAAAAAAAACTATTTTCATTCAGGTACAGTTTATATATATATAATATATATATATATATATGAAAGAATGATGTGGTTGAAAAGAAGTTGTCTTTGTAGATGAAGTTGAGAAACGTGGCTACTCTATCCTTTTCCACGAGAGTAAATGAAAGTACACGTGTCTATGTTTGTTTTACTATAAGAGAGAGTCCTTCGTTTCGCACTCATCAAATTAGTTACCTCAATATTTTATAATACTTACTAATTATCAAACTTTTTTTTTTCTTTTGTTACCCATATTGAACTTTTTTCCTAAATGTATTTTCTATTTTTACTGACCTTTACACGTCATTTTCGCGTAAATTAGCTTCTTCTTTTAACATTCTGCCTCTGTTTTCTATCCTTCTCACCATTTTAGTTTAAATGTGGTTATCAAATTAGGAGGATGGTGTTGTTCCGAAAGGCACGCTTTTTAGAAATAATAAAATAAATTAAGACATTTACGAGCATATAAATGTATTAGTAATTATCAAGGGTCTATTATTATTATCGACAAAATTTGAAAATCTATAGTTTCGTGCAAAAGTTATAGTTTTCTAGACTTAGTTTCGACTTTAATTAAAGATAATGGAGACCAAGAAATTCAGTCATCCTTCACCAATTTTGAGCTTAATTATTTAAGGAATGACATCGCTTGCTTCAAATTTATTCACCTTTCATTATCGAATTTGACACTGTCACGTTGTCCAATGTATATAATATTGATGATAGTTTAATAAACGTTTTGTATTATTTGAATATATATACCTTGAATTATTATGAAATATATATTTTTTTTAAAATTAACAGGATATTCTGACATACAACATGTAGTGTCAGGAGATCCTCTTCTGACGCATTTCATCCAACCTTGTTTTATATGAATATTTATGAAAATCTTTTTCTGATGTATTTTCGTATATCTTCTTATGATTTTGTGTGTTGGGAGATCTCCTTTTCTTGTAGTGTATCTATCAAGTTTCACAACTCGATTCTAAGTTTGAAGAATAGCGGGTTAATACTAATGGTAATTCGGTTTGAATACGTAAACAAGATTACGAGTAATTCATGAACTACGAAGGTATGATCACTGCAAACCTAATTCTATTATTAATTAGGAAGATTTAAACATGTTAGTTTCTAATTAGATTAGAAACAATTAAAGTATTATTGATCTGCACATGTTTGTTATTTCCATCAATAAAACCCATTGTTTTGCCAAAATAAAACTCATTGCTACGAAACATTATTAACCTATGTTTAAATCCTATTGTTATTATTTTACTTTTATTTTCATCTTTTTACAACTCTATTGAATTTGGTTATGGTTGGATCTCATTTATTTCATCAGTTTAAACAAAATTAATTTCAACCAATTCTATGGATATTTTGATGAGATCACTTCTTTGATAATGTATATTTGCATTTGACCTAACCCACTTATAATTTTCTCACACACATTCAGTCGATAATTGAACAATTATATGTTTCACACAAAAAAAATCCAAATGAAATATAATAATATATATAAACTGATTAAATCAATATAATTGTTAACTTAAATTAATATAACTTTAAAATTATTATATTAATTTGTGTTTGTAATATATACTATTTTAGTTTAAGTTATAGAGTTATAATAATATGTATTTAAAGTGTAAAATATTTTAATTTGAGAAGAAAAGTTGTATACAGTATAAGAAAAAAAAATAAACGTAACATAGTGAAATTATTCTATAAAAGAACTGAGAATTTGAAACATTAGTATTACCGTAACAAAATGGAGTTGTAATATTTTAGGATAGCTTTTTGGTTGTTCTTACCGCATTACGCACTTTACAAAGTCCAAACCCATCCCATCAGTATTCCCTATTCGATATCTTTTCTTTATATAAAAGTGCCTCTCATATTTCTTATATACCTAAGTTTTGTTTTATTTAGGATATTATTTTGAAGCCTTTTCTTGATTGGTTGCGGCATTTATTTCTCTGAGCTGGTAATAGTTAAAGATTATCCCTAGTGTGCCTCCATATTTCCTTAAAAGAAAAATGTGATTGATTTTGGTGTATATTAAAGTATTTTGGATAGTGGAGTTATTGGGAGGATTGCGTGGGTTGTTATAGATATAAGAAAGAGGTGTAGCAAAGAGATAATGTAGAGAATATTAAAGGGTATATTAGTAATTGGGGTATAGATCTCTTGTGTGGCATATAAAAACTAAGAAAAGAATGGAGAGGGTGCATATTTCAGTGCCATCTGTTGAGGACAAACCGAATCACAGCATTTAAACAAGAGAGCACCTGTTTGGGCCTAAATCATGGGGAAAGAAATGCCAGACACGGCCACCACCTACCTTACTCATTTTTTGCAACACTCCGGCGGTTACGGGGTTCTAGACGGCGGCTTTGCCACTGAACTCGAGCGTCTCGGTGCCGATCTTAACGATCCTCTTTGGAGCGCCAAATGCCTCCTCACTTCCCCTCACCTTGTCCGACGGGTACCTTTTCTTCTTTTCGTTTTGGTTTAGATCAAATCTTATCCATTTTATTCTTTACAGATTATTACAATTTCAATTTTATTCTCTAATCTCTCAACTTTTTAAAAGCTTAACTGTGTCAGGGATCTACTAGAATATAATATTGCAACATTGTGGACCAAAATATTTAGAAAGTATCGCTAATATTTTATATTCCATTAAAATGTATATTTCTTTGCCATTTACACAAAATTTCTATCGTATTCAAATTGTTTATATATATATAACTTTTAATTTTCTTTATCTAATGATGTCAAACTCATCGTCCCTGACTTTTTCTGATATAAATTTAACAATTTACTGTATACTTTGTAATGTTTAAGGATTTAAATTTAGAATTAAAAAGCATATCAAACGTTTTTTTTTTTTAAAAAAAACTAAATTAGCTTTCTATTTTAATTTTTTATTCTTAGTTCAAGAACCTTTTTATTGTTCTGGAAAAATGAAACTTAAAACAGAAATGTTATTTCCCAACGCATGACTTTCTTTGTTTGAAAAAAATGAAAAAGAAAAAAAATGAAAATATACAATAAATCAGGGTTTCAATATTTAAAACAGAAGTGTCAGAGTTCATTTTGGGCCGGAGAATGGATTGGTTGTGGGAGGCCCAATATGAGAATAGGGCTCAGGTTAGGTAGCATTCTCTTGTTCCAAATGTGTGCGCCGCCACCTCTTTCAAATTATTTATTTATGCTAAAAATATGTTCTTTCTTGGAGTCTTTACAAAAATAGAAAATTTTTACCCAACAAAACCACAAAATTGAAGTCTAAATATTTTATTTCTAATTTTTATACTTTGTTTAACTTTTAGTACTCAACAGTTAAAATTTTATTGAAATTAATTGAATCATAGCAATAATTTTTATAAAAAAATGATGATACTAAGACGAATCGTAAAAAATAGTAAATTTGATAAAATATTTAAATATATATTTTTTATTTTACTATATATATGAAAATGAATTTTTAAAATTTATGTGAAGATACAAAAGGAATTTTTTTTAAAATAGCAAATTTTACAAAAATATTTACCAGGAATAGCAAATTCTATCTCTATTGATATGCTAAAATTTTTGCTATAACTTGTAAATATTTTAATTTAATTTGCTATTTTAAAAAATATTTCAATAAAAAATAAAAAATAATTAAATAACTACCATAAATAAGTAGTAAAGACTAAACTTAGTAAGAGAGACAAATTATTTTAGGAACTAAAATGATATTTTTAACATTTTATTTATTTATTTATTATTTCCATTTTTAATTTATCAACATTTATAAATTTCAAAGTAGTACATGTACATCTTAATTAAAATTTAAAACTTTGAAATTGTTCCAATAAGACTCTTTAATTAAAACTAACATAGCATAACATTTAAAAATTAGTTACCACGCGTGAATTCATGAAATGATTTTGTGAATGATAATATTTTGAGTTGAATTGGATAGTTACGTTGTAACGATCTTAATCTTCTTCACTTTTTAACACTCTATGAACACTCAGAAAAGAGTGGGGTATTTGATTAAACTTTAAGGAGTTGTTTGACAGCTTGAATAATTTGAAAGAGTCGTGTCGAATTGGTTCACTAATAGTTACCACTATAGTTCAAAATGCAAAAAGACTTTTCAGTTAGAGTCTAGTGTAAGAAAACCAGTCGTTCAGTTGATATATTTATTTATTTTGAGAAATTTCATTTTCTTTATTTTTAAAGTATAGTAAAGAAATATTTCTTCTTCATCAGCTAATCTGTTTAAATTATGACAGGTTCATTTAGATTATCTTGATGCTGGGGCCAATATCATTTCCACAGC
>JBBPDI010000022.1:4346530-4367122 GCA_037974545.1 Cucumis variabilis
TGATGAAGGTTCTCAATAATTTGATAAGCTGTGCACACTAATGATGGTTAGAATAAAATTACTTCAAAAATTACACCTCATATGATGAAGGTTCTCAATAATTTGATAAGCTGTGCACACTAATGATGGTTAGAATAAAATTACTTCAAAAATTACACCACAGATCTGAACAAGGCAAAGAAGTATGAAGTTATCGCATACATATATGATATATCCATGCATTGACATGGAGGAACATTAAAGCCAAGGCACAGAACCGAACTCTCTCGCTAGTCATTCATAATAATAGCAACTGGTAGCATGATAACAAAATAACATGAAAGGCCTGCACATATGTGTATAAAGAAAAGAAGAATTCACAGTAGCTCAGGCCTAACACTTAACTTGATGGTGATTTTGCTAAAAGTCTCCAAACATATGTCATAGATTTCAAAATCAACTACTCATCACACCATGACAATATCCACTTGGACCTCAACTAACTCTAAAAGTCTCCAAACATATGTCATAGATTTTCAAGCAAAGTAACATATATATCCATAAAATATGATTCAAATCAATTCACATTCCGTTGCTAGAGAATCCACCGTTGACGCCCAATGCCATGGACAAGATCCTTTGGACAAAGTTGATAAAATGCCCTCATGAGAAGCCAGACAAGAGACTTCAAATCTACAAGAGAAAAACCCTAGAGACTTCAAAAGAGACAAATACGACTATCAGTCCATCACTATATGCCAATGGAAGACAAACTCTTTGTAAAAGATCAAGCAAAAACACATTAACGACCTCCTTATCAAGAAAGTCTCGCCTCAGTTGAAAATACAAGTAACAAGCCCTCCAACATAGGGATAATAGAAGAAATATATGCCGCTTTTGTGGAAGAAATGTGATAAAAACAAGGGAAAGGGAAGAATGGAGTCCATGAATTTCCTCAACATTGATATATTTATATATACCCAGACAAAGGAACATGTGTATAAATGACATAATTTGATTATAAGCTAACTGATCTATCAAAATCTATTATTCACAGAAGAAAACTTTCATAAACTAAAGACATAAGAAACAGATAATATAAGACTGATATCTTTTGAATCCTCCGAAAAGGCAATAACAAACACATGAACACATGCGTGGTTAGCAAAAACAGAATATTCACCAGTTGCGCAAAAGCCTTTGGGTCACCATATTTCGTTGTAAAAACAAATGACTGGTGAGTTTCCTGTCAAATACACAACCATCAAATTTTAGATTATAGTTGCAATATAAACGATAAAAAAAATATAGGCCTATGTAGTTCATATCAAATTGAAATTACAGATTAACTTACATTTATTCAGGACTAACAAACTATTGTGATACAAAGCCATATTCACGAAATAATTCTTATGAATATAGCTTGTTTATTTTACTTCTTATTATGGTCAAAGATAATATGTTACATAATATGTTATTACAGCGATGTTGATTGGAACTTCTTCTCAGATGACACAAAGGCTATAAGTGGCTATATTTTTAATATAGCAAGAGGGAGTTGTTCCTTGGAAATCCAAGGAACAGACTATCTCAGCCCAGTCAACGATGGAGTCAGAAATAATAGCACTAGCTACTGCTAGTGAAGAAGTAAGTTGGCTTCAAAACTTGCTATTAGAGATTTCCATATTGGAAAGTCCGATACCGTCATATTAATCCATTTTGATAGTACTGCAGCTATCACAAAAGTTTAGAACCATTATTACAAGGATAAGAGACGACAAATACATCGTAAACATAGTTCCATTAGAGAATTTCTCACTACTCGTCCAATGATAGTGGATTATGTACAGTTTGATGACAACTTGGTTGATCCTTTGACGAAAGAACTAGCAAGAGAGAGGGTTTTTAAAACCGAAAAAAGAATGGGACTATTAAGCCTATAGAAAACCGAATCACTTATGAGGTAAACCCAACTTGAAAAATCGGAGATCCCAAATAACACGTTCAATGGATAATAATTGATCACAAGTGATATGAAGAGAATCATACTAAAATACCTAGAAGTTCCATTCTTATGATTGAGAAATTAGCATGACATCCTAAAGCATATGAAAAGTTTGAACTTAGTTCTTAATGAATTCTATACTTGATATCAGGTATGATACCTAGCTACGGGAGTACTCTTGATAGAGTCACCTTTGTGGATGTGGAAGTGAGGGCCTCTTCCTATGGAATTATGGGCAATTTCTCTAGAGCATCCACTAAACTGGGATATAAGTGCAAGACCTTAAACAACGAGCAATTTTAGAACTTCACTCGAATAATGATGTGTGTGCAATTTTGTTAGAAGTAAAGTTCTTCAAAACTACAAATTGGTACTTTATAATACTCTAAATTAGTGTTACTACGTAAAGGTTCAAGTCATTCGACATCTTTACTTAGGCATAATATTATATTGATAGACACTGCTCGATGAAAATATTTTAAAAATTTTCAAATGGGGACTAGTAGTAAAAAAATGGGGCTTTTGCAAAAATAGCAAAAAAAATTATGATAATAGTTCATGTCACGACCATTTTCTAAATTTGCAAAAGTAGCAAATTTAAAAGTGATGACCCTCTGATAGCCCTATGATTATCATCTGATAGCCCTCCGATAGCCCTATGATTACTATCTGATAGTCATCTAATATCACTAATTTTGTCATATTCACAATATGCAAAAAAATTGTGTCATGAGCTGTTTTTTTCTAAATGTTTTTGTCATTTGATGTAATTTCCCTAAAAAAGTTTCAAGTGGATGAATGCCGATGATTTTTATTGAAAATATCATTACTACAAAATACTTATCAAATTGTGAGTATGAAAAGGAGAGAAGACAAGCAAATAAGTTGTGTCCTGCCATCCTAAGTGAGATGGCTAGGCGACAAAGATCTGCTAATCTTCATACGCAAGTTGCCATCCTATGTGAGATGGCTATGCGACTTACTAGAATATCCACATACATGTTGTCATCTATGGTAAATAGGGAGTATATTTGACATTGCTTTGTCACATACTTTTATTAAATTGTGTTATCTAACCTCATTCTTTTAACTTTATTTTAAATGCAATGTTAACAATTGGTGATTTTAGAGAAGATTTGATGACATACAAGCAATTTATGCAAGAACTTGAAGATGAGACTGCCTTCTGAAGCTGAGTGCATGTATGTGTTCTAAATGCTCTTTTCATTTCTTTGATCTAATTGTATGGCTTTTTTTTTTTTTTTTTTTAGTTTTGTGGAACTTCATTTTTTATTTTACATATCAAGAATATAAGTCAAAATATATTGCAACACAGAAACAAGCCTTTTTCTCAACAAGAATGAAGAATGGTACTTCTTATCTTTTACATTTGGATTTCCTTTCTTTTTGCTATTCCCCTTAATTCATCTCTTTTTCCTATTTAGGTTGAGAGAAAAATACCATCCAACCAAGGGTTGCACAGTTATAGTTGATTGATTTTGAAGTTGATACCGGATTGTTGTAAAAATGTAACTTCTTGATGTAACTTTGGAACTAACTTTGTACATCCATTTATTACTTGATTGTAACCTCGTACTTATAACATATGTTGACATTACTCGAGCTCTTTATGAAATTATCAATGTTTCTTTATATATATTTCTTGTGATAAAGTTGGTGTTATTGCATGTTACCTAGTTACCGTTCCTAATTAAGATTATTATATTTGACATTTTATAATAGGTTTATATAGTAAATTGAATATTATTTTTTATGTATAGAATAAAATACTTTTACTGGTGTTTTCAATAATGTTGTAAAAGCATTGATTTTTAAAAAAACTATAAAAAATTTTATTGGTGCTCTACAATATGTCGCAAAAGATATTTGTAACGGTCCCAAATTAACTTTTAGTAACAACATTATTTGTCACTAAAACATCACCTTTAGTGGCGAGTGTAATACGCCACTATAAAAAAAATAGTGACATAACATATGTTACTAAAAGTAAGCTTTTAGTAACGCAGAAACGTCACTAAAAGTATATCTTTTGCGACGTGTAATTTTAGCGTTGCTTGAACTTTTAGTGACATGGATTTAGCGATAGTCCAAACGACAAATGACTTTGCATCGCTAATACTTTTAGCAACGTATTTTTACATTTTAGTGACATTTTTGGTGCGTCACTAAAAACACAATTTCTTGTAGGCATGAATCCTTTTCGTGCTATTGCTTAGAGCCTTGTATTTTAGCCTATAGAGGTATTTATCTAATTTGCAAACTTGAGATTCTTGATCATGAACTATGAAACCTTCAGGTTGTTCCATATAGATCCCTTCTTCTAAATCACCGTTTAGGAAGACAGTCTTAACGTCCATCTTATTTATTAAGAGATTGTTCAGGACAACTGTAGATGTCAACACTCTAATTGAGGTGATTCAAGTAATTGGGGAGAAAGTGTCGAAAAAATCTACGTCTTCCCTCTGTCTAAAGCCTTTTGCTACTAGTCTAGTCTTATATTTATCTACTGATCCATCAGGTTTGAGTTTCTTTCTCAAAATTCATTTATAGCCTATTGCTTTGTATCTAGGGGGTAGGTCAACTAAGTGCCAAACTGCCAACTACTATTAGATTCAAAAGAGTCCATTTCATCATTGATATCTTCTTGCCATAAGTTGGCATCTACTAATGATAAAGCTTTTGTTAAATCTTTAAGATCTTCTACATTGTACATTTTGAGGTCTTCTCCAAAATGTTTTATGGTTCTCGCTCTCTTGCTTCTTCTAAGTTCAAGATCTACTTCCTTATCTTGGGTTTAGATCCTAACTAAAGGTAGACTACTTAAACATGAACCCCCACTAGTTTGACTATTTTAGCCTCTACTATTTCTAGATTTAAAAGGAAATCTATCCTTGAAAAAATTTATATCGTTTGATTCTATGATTAGATTCTAAGTCATAGATTCTATAGGCTTTATTGTTTTCAATGTATCCTATGAAGACACATTCATAAGCTCTACTAGATAGTTTTCTTCTTTTAGGATCAGATATTCTAACATAGGTTAGACAACGTCAAGTTATAAAATAAGACAAATTTTGTGTTTTATTCTTAAGGACTTCGTATAGTGAAATTTTACTGTTTGATTTAGGAATCTTATTAAGAACATAATTAACACTCTTTATTATTTCACCCCACCAAGATAGTACTACTCCTGAATCAAGCAAGATAGCAACTACTAACTCAATTAGAGTTTTATTCTTTCCTTCATCTTTTTCATTCATTTCAGGAGAATATGGTATTGTTGTTCCGTGTATTATAATTCCTTTTGAGTTATAAAATTCATTAAAAGCAACTAAATCATATTCAGTTCCTCTATCACTATACCTTAGAGTGTTCTTGAAGTCCTTCCACAATGAAGATAGCTTATCAATAATAATAGCAACTTTAAATTGTTTGTCAAGTAGCATACCTTCGTTGATTATTTCATGTGCAATCTTCTGTATCTCGTATGATTAAGCTTCCACGGATTTGTCATCAGTTTTTTGATATCGCAATTACTGCTTACCAAGTACTTCTTAGATTCGGCTTTCTTAGTGTCAATCTCATCTATAATGCGTCCCACACTTCTTTTGAGATTCTTAAGTTACTTCTAACGCTTAAAGTGATCTCGTTTAAAGCGAAATGAGCGGTTAAGATCAGAGGATATCAAATCGCACTACAATGGTCCAACCATCGCAGAAGAATATGAAACGTCTTAAAATTGTTGGAATAATTCGCCTAGAAGAAGTAATGTGCTGAGAAGGTATAACGCCTAGACAATTTGCATGCTAATTGCCTTGTATTTCACCTTGTCTCGATAGAATGCCTAAACTGACCCTTTGATGTCTTGCCTAGAGTAATGATCAGAACGCCTAAGGATCAGCTCTAATGACTTATCACATACTAATCAGTTTGCCTAATCAGCTCGCTTGGTCAAAACGCCAACTACAAAATAGAAACTAACTACAAGGAAAATGGCCTGCGATGACAGTTATTTTCTGTCATAAATAAAATTTGTGACAGTTTTTTACGGTCATTGTATCGCCTGTAAAGGAAAGACTATCTATGAAAATTTGACAAAACTGTCACAATAAGTATTTTCATGACAGAAAATAAATGTCACATATGCAGTATTATTGACAAACAATAAATGTCATTATTTTATATTTTATGACAAAAAATAACTGTCATCAGCTCACACATATTAAAGTAATTATCTGTCATTTTCTGCATATATGATAGTTATAAAATGTCACGAATTCGTATAATTTGACATTTTTTCTGTCAAGAATATGCCAATCATGACACAGTTTTGAAAAATCAAATGTCATTGTTTCAATATTGACGACAGTTATAAAATGTCACAAATTTCGATAATTTGATATTTTTTTCCTGTGAAGAATACTTTTACCTTAACAATTCTGAAAAATATCAAATGCCATATATTTCTCTATTACTATATTTTTTACAATAAAATACATTAATGATAGTTTTAATTTTTCTTCACTAACCAGTTCAATCACAAAGTACTTCTAATACAACACACCCATATGGAAACAAAGAGTCAACACTTTAATATATAGACATTATCACACACTTTGTAATATTCGTAAAATATAAGATTGACTAATAACCATTTTTCGTAAAGGGTTTACATACAAAAAGAATAAACAATGACATCTTTTGCTACCAACAAGCTAAGCTTCCAACCATACAAAAAGTGTTAAATCAATCAATTGCTCCAATATAGCTTCACTGCTCCAATGGATTCTTGCATTACCTAGTAAGAAAACAAAACGTCATTTTAGTGTATGACTAAGAAAATTTCCAAAGCAAATCAATTCACAAGTAAACGAAAACAGAAAGTTTGTACACCTAAAACTCTCATCAAGCACTCAATTCACACAAGTGCCAAATTTGTACATCAACAAGATGGTGGTAATATTTACAAAACTAAAACAGTAGTGTTTTTGTTCCCTCAAGTCTCTATCTGAAAATGTAACAAATTTTTTTTGAAAAAGAGATAAGGAATCTACCTGAGCCAGTTGAGTTGTTTAAGAATTGAAAGATAAGCATTCTGGTTCTGTGGCAAACATAAACCCAATAAACCGTAAGTGCAATTTCCAACAAGATCACATGAACAGCCAAGTAAACCCAACATAGAAGCCAAAAACAGACAAAGACATGATCACATGAACAGTCTAGAGCAAGCATTATTATAGTACAAGAGGATGAAACTACCTTTACTTCCTCATAACCCAGAGATCATAATAGAAAACGGCCACTATACCTAGAAATAAAAAGGTATATTTATTTTGAAGAATGAACATTGTTGCTATTAGTAGTCTAACAATGTAGAGTCCTAAATCTATAAATTGTCACTAATTACAGTCATACAATAGAAGTAAAAGAACTTCTAATTATAATCCTAATTAGACTCCACCCCCATAAAAATGATCTATAGATTGGATCTAGAAATATAGTCATGAGAAGACACAAGAATATACATGAGAAGAGAAAAGAAAACATAGAAGCTACCCTAAGGGCAACATAGGGCTACATATGTTTGTGTGGCAGTTGTTACCAGATATATTCATTACATGATGTTGTAGAGTGATATGAAGTAAAAAAAGATGTGTACTAATGTGAAAGTGCACAATTATCACAAGTTATACACTCAACATTTCTTACAAAAAGGGGAAGGCAACCCTATGAAAAAAGCAGTAATGACTTAATTTTAAAAAATTGCACAATAACTATCATAACAATCACCTAGTCATCCGACAGAGGTTACTTCACTTTAAGGTATTGAAGGATCATCCCACAAAAATTCCTACCAAACAATGAACAAGTGAGTGATATTGATTTTTCACATGCCATAATGGATTTAAAATACTTCTTAGATTTCAACGAGACTAAAATGATACAAAATATACTTTAAACCACAATAGTCGAATATGCATTTTGGTAGGGAGGTAGAAACTACGTACTTTCCTAGATTTCAGCCCACAATTTTTAGTCCGAAAATCTACTTTCTTGAACAAATAACGACAACGTCCTTAAAGTCTAAACAACAAACATAATGTTTACGTTTACAATATATAATTCAACAAACTTAATCAACATATATTAAGAGAAGTTTACAAGCGATAATATTATCCAAAATCAACTAAAACTAATAGTTCTCCTTAGTTCATTAGCTCAAGCTAGTAACAAACTACAAACAACAAGCTAAAATCATGTTAGAAACTGAATTAACATACTTTATTTGAGTTCATTGATACCCTTCTACATAAGAAAATTTAAAGAAATCTCAGGAATTGGCAGGAAGAGTAATATCTAGTAATTGTACTCATGGACAAGGAAGATACTTAAAAAACAAAACCCCCAAAACTTTCACGCTCACAATCTCATGTGTAGTGGCTTTGTGCTATGAATGACCATAAATTTCTCAAGTCCAACCAAGATTGTAGTTAAAGGTAGGTACAACCTGATAACAAGGTCCGTTGAGTAACTTTTTCAACCAGTTCAAACAAAATCTAAGAAGTGGAAAACATTATTGAAAATTCTTCAACCAACCAACTTAAATCTTGTAAAGGAAGAAAACAAATTCGATGGATAGAATGAAAATCTTACCATTTCCAGATCAGTCATGCTCATGAGATGTACTTCCAACTAAAGGAAAGACTAAAGCAAGCGGTAAGAGAACTTTATGCTAATCCCAATTCAATCAATTATTCAAAATGCCATAAGGTAGTCATAATAGGGGGAAATATAGTTTCATACAGTTAAAGTCTATTTTTTCAACAAAAACCATACTTTTTAATTGGTAACTATTGAAATAAGCTCATCTACAGATACGACCAACTTATTTTGTCTCTAAGCATTGTCAACTTCTCTCAAAATCCAAGATTTTTTTTATCAACAATGAAAATTTAAAAGAACTAAAAAAAAAAAATCACTACAACAAAACTGAAAATACTTGACACCTGCAGTTTTGATGTTCTTGACAATTTTTAAAAACTGTCAACTAGAAGAAAGAAAATGTAAAAAATAACCAAAAGTGAAAAAAATTATAATTTTTTAATTTTTATTTTTAAAACATAACAGATTAAAAACGTCAGGACTAATTTTAAATATTTGACATTTTTTAAATGTGAAGTAATATATTTTTTTTTCTCAATTTTCTAAAAACAAAACTTTTTCACTCTTTTTTTCCTTCAAAATTCCATTTTTCCCCCAAATTCTAAAAAAGTCCTAATTGTTTCTCTCAAAATTTTCCTGAATCCTTTCTCCCATCCACGATTGAATTTCTTCATCATTCTTTGCAAACTTCACGGAAAGCTCCACGATTTCTTCACCTTCTTCGCGCGAATCTCCCACCACATTGAAGCTTCCACACCTTCTTCATCGTCTTCACCGAAAGCTTTAGACAACCATCCATCATGCCCAAGCACCTGACAACCCGTCCACCATGCCCAAGCTTTGACGCGCGAATCTCCCACCACGCCCATGCTTCGACGAACGTTCATTCTCCCACCACTGCACGAATCTCGAATCTCGCCACTACACCCGATTTCTCCAACGACTGCACGAATCTCGCACGACGGACTTCACAGACATATTTGAGACCACGCTCCGCACATACGTTCGTAGACGACCTAAGTTACGGACGGTTGACGACCCAAGTCACGACTGAGGACGGTTGAGGATGGTTGTAGACCTTCTTGCTCCACGAGTCAAGTTGCAGACCGGATAATTGATTTGTTATAACAAAATCACTTATACCCTTATGGAAATTCGTGTGTAACTGCTTCCATTGTGTTTTTTTGTTCCATTGTTTGATGCTCTCACATGGTTTTGTTTTTGTTCTTTGTATTGAGGTTTTTAGTAGTTCGAGATTAGTTTCGAACTTTACTTAGTAACAACTGGGAATAGATAGGGAACGATTGTTTGGTTCTCCCAACCGTAAGCTTTTCTTTTCATAATTTTGTTAACCTAATTGCAGTTTTTTTGTTGAGTAATAGATCCTTCTCTATGTTTCACCTTTGTACTATTACACATGATTTGTTTGTTCGTGTTTGAACTCAATGGAGGAGCTCTTTTCATTATTTCATTATGTGTTGTGATTTTTTTTATGGATTTTTGTGTTGTGATTACTGCTTAATTGCGGATTTTAAGGTGAAAATTAGCAGGACGAATGATGGCGTTTGATTTAAAGAAAAGAGCAACTGTAAGTTTATGCATTTCTCACTAATGTTGGATGGAGTAACTGTGTTTTTTGTTGAATTGCTTATTAGAAGAAATCTTAAATGTGAGCTTTGCATTTGCTTCATCATGTTCT
The DNA here is from genome assembly GCA_037974545.1 of Cucumis variabilis. NCBI lineage: Eukaryota > Viridiplantae > Streptophyta > Magnoliopsida > Cucurbitales > Cucurbitaceae > Cucumis > Cucumis variabilis. The sequence goes on from JBBPDI010000022.1 coordinate 4,356,898, forward strand.
TTAAGTGTTGTACTTGATGGATCTCTACATCTATGTTTTATCCCCCACTTCTTTTCTTGCTTGGGGAGTTTTCTAAAGATCTAACCACAACTAATTATGGTTTATGGATAGTGGTAAATAAATGACTTGATGTTCTTGTGTTTAAACTCACTATGTTCAATTACTTTTGTAGGTAACATGAAGCGATTGAGGATATCACAAAACAGATGGGTGCAAGAATGGCAAAAATCATTTACGAAAAGGTACTCTGTCATCCATGTTTTATATGGCCTTTAGATCCACATTCTATATACTTATTAAAATTTTAACTCTGACAGGTTTGTTTTTATGGCTTCTTCTTTTGATTTTTTCATATATTTCATGATGTCTTTTGACTTACTTGAGAAATTGCTTGTTTTGTTTGGACTTATTTTATGTAAACATTACAACATTCTTTAACTTCATCCATTCTTGTTGGAAACGTATCATGAAAGTGTAATGTGGAGCTCAGAAAATTGCATAGGTTTTACTTAACGTTAATGTTTAGTAAAAAAAGAAATTGTTATTTGTTTAGTTTCTATTTGTTAAATGATATAAGTAAATGATTTTAAGCCTTTGATGAAAAAAGAAATAATACAATATTGAATTGTCTAATTATGAAATTGAATTGCTTACAAATTTAATGGGATATTTGCTGGACCAAATTTGGAAGTCTTTATTTTAATTGTTATGCTTCCATTAACATGTTTTCACTAAATATCAGTTACAATAGCATCCAAATTTGGAAGAATCCTAATTAGGCAACATGTTTTCAGTTTATCATATAGCCTATAATATATAATTTTGTAACTTTAGCTCAATTTCAATATGGATGAATTAGATTCTAACTTATTTGGTTCAAACTTTTCTGAAATTATTTTATGATACTTATCTGAAATTATTGTGGACTTCTTGTTTTGTAAGGTGGAGGATAGAGGTGAAAGTCCGAGGTACACTATTGACAAAGCTCTTTTTGGGAAATTTCAATGATTCGTATTTACAGTCATTTGGTTAATTTAAAATGATAATTCCCATTTACTCTCTTCACTGATGCAACTTTTTTTCTACTTGCAGAAAAAACAAGAGGATTTCCAAGGAAAAGAAGGGTGGCAAGAAGAAGCCGTATGTATCTTGTTTCATTCCATTGAAACTTCTTATACCGGATCTGTATGTCTTGTAGGCATGCTCTTCATCTTTTTGAAGATCGTCCAGACATACCTCCCAAACACTTTATGTTTAAGCCGTTCCGAAGCAATCTGTTGAAATAGCAATTATTATTAGTTACATTATAAAAGACAAACAAGAAATAACAATACTAAACTGCAAAAAAAAAAAAAAAAAATTGCCATATCAATCTACAAGTAGAACCATATACATTCTAGAATCTTTCATCGATTGCAAAGTAAAATTTACCTGACTTTCTATTATATGTAATCCTAGAATTCTATAAAAAATAAATAAATATAATCCTATAAAGAATTGCACAGGCTGTGTATTTAATAAAATGTCATTTTTTATCTACAAAATGAGTGACTTTAAGCAACACAACATCATATCTATATGGAGCTATAAAAATTAATACAACCAAATCAATGTCTCAATACTAAATAACAACTAAATAAACAATGTCATTTTTGCAATTAAGGTGGTCAATCAAGAACATGCTGAACGGTGAAAATATTAAGTTAATATTTTACCTTAATTTTGTGCCTATATTAATAATGTCAATGGCTTACTACCATTAAGGGCATGTTTGAGAGTAACTTGAAATTGTTAGAATCAATTTTTGTCATTTTTAAAACAATTATAAATCATAAATCATGTCTTTAATCATTTAAAATCAATTTTAATGAGATAAAAGTTTCAAAATCACTCCTAAATATACACTTAACATATTTTAGTAAAACACAGTGACCAACCTACAAACAAGAGAGGGTATTCCACACGAAGATAGCAAAATACAACAAAAGTATATAGAAAGACAATGACAAAAGCAAATAAAACTAAAGAAACTACAAACGAAGGTAGGAATAACAGAGAAATATACCTAGGTACCCTGAGTACAGGTAACAATAGTCTTTCCAACGCTCTTGAAAGTAACACAAAGGGTGCCTTGATATCATTCCAATCCTTCTTTACAAATGGGTCGACGCTAAAGAACCCATACAGAAACAAAAGGAAATTGATAAATCCATCAATTGAGCATTATTATTAACTAAAAGAGAAGAATTGAAATAACCAAGAGCCGAATATGGAGCTTTCTCGTTTGAAGCTAAAAAAGGGCATCCAAGACTTCAAACATGATTAAAAATGATAAAATTTACCCCAGATGAGAGTGTCGAGGCGCGTCATGGCGCTAAGGCTTGGCATTATTCACTTAATACTAAAAAATGGTGTAGCATTGCTACGTTGTTCTATAGAGCTGCGACGACATCACAAGGTAATAATTTTGCAGTTATTCTCAATGTTGTGTCTTTTCATCTAGGTGGCCATTTTCGCTCGTTTTGTTCTTAATATTTTTCTTTGTTCATCTACAATTTTAGTTGTTAGAGTTATTTCCATCTTATCTCTGCAATCAAGCAAATGATGTCAGACATGTTGATTTCTCCTACTCATTTATTTGTGAGTGTTGATTCAATTCTATTTTAATAAGATCATTAATTCATATCATTGTAAGGTTGTGGATGTATGGATGTAGCTTTGATTTAACATACAATTTGTCAACTTGATTGTATGTGTTTATCTCTCAAGAAGGAAGAAGTTAGGTTGGTCTGCTAATTAAATTAGATTTGCATTGATCTAACCAATTAGGATTTGAATCAATCGAACCATTATTTAGGCACCCAAATCCCTTCAACAAAAAACCAAAGCTGGGTTTAACATATGGGCACCCAAATAGCTCAGTTGCCTTTTGTGATAAGTTGAGAATAGATCATCATTTAAATTTCTAGCTCAATCTGACCAGTAAGTGATATCACCTCGAGGAGGAAGATGACAAAATCCCTTTTGCCGATCTCGTACCATCTCCCCTGTTTGTGGAAACCTTGTGTTAAAGAAAGTAATAAAGAAGCAATCTCTGATGAGACTTCAATACCAAGGTAAGTAGTTCATCATCTTTTACTCCAGCTAATACTAACAGTAGTAAGGCTCCTTTCCCGAATAGGCTTTCTAGACCAAAGAATGAAGAGAAAGGTGAATAAAACTTGGAGATGTTCTATAATACTCTGAATTTAGAGGAATATAAATGATCCGATATCACATCAATGAGAGATATCCTAACGACATGAAAATAAGGTTAGGAAATACTTAAAAGAATTAAGAGTTAATACATATACCAATAAGATGCACATTTATTTTTCGGTGGTTGGATCATAGAAACTCCAAAGTTAAATGTGCTTAGCTTAAAACAATTCTATGTTGAGTGAACTTTTGGACATTTTTCCAGAATCCATGTGTGTGAAGATAAAACATGTTGAAAGGAATTGTGTTAGTTTGTAAGGACGACGTTCACACTAATAAGCCTTTAAGACAAGTAAGAATGATGTTGCAAGATTGTAGATTGCAAGAGATGTAAGGGGATCAGAATGTCGGGAATCTGCATTTCGAATCCTAGGCCTGGGGTGTTACATGTTCTAAAAGGTACAAATAATATCCTTATCTAGAATATTGTAAAACAAATTCCAAGATATATGTCATGTTTTGCAACGAGCTTTGCACAAGCAAGAGGAAAGACAAAACAAAAGAGAGTAGTGGTAAGTAAAAATCTATATGCATTGCTTAAACAAAACATTCTCCAAAAATGTTGTGATCCAGGTATGTTTAATTTTCCTTACATTATTGATGAAATGGTAATTCTTCATGTTATTGTTTTTTTCCTATGGAATTTTATATACTTAAATATGGATGAGAATACTTCTAAATTCATTTACATTTCTTTTAGGGAGATCACTTATGAAAACTAGTAAAACTAAAATTAATGTCGATCAAATTCTGTTTAGAGATATTACAAAGCTAAATGAGGTTGATATCATATACCATGTTCTAGATAGCACATGGGTAACACGAATACATGTGGTAACAAAGTAAATTGGCACGATCATTGTAGAAAAGGAAGAAAACGAAATTGTTCCCATGAGAATCCAAAATAGATGGCATATGTGCATCAATTTTCATAAACTGGATGAGGTAACAAAAACGACCACTACCCAATCCCATTCCTAGATCAGATGATAGAAAAACTCGTGTGAAATCCATTCTTTTGTTTCTTGGAAAAATTTTCCGGATTCTACCAAATTCCCATAGCACAAGAGGATCAAAAGAAAACCACCTTCACATGGTATGTATGCAATCAGAAGAATGCCATTTGCACTTTGCAACGCCTCAGGTACGTCCCAACTATGTATGGTGAGTATTTTATCTGATTATGTTGAAAAATGCATCGAGGTGTTTATGGATGACTTTAAGGTATATAGGATTTCATTCGATAATTGTCTGCAGAACCTAACCCTGGTCATGAGAAGATGCATTGATTCTAATTAACTTTGTTTTAAATTATGAAAAGTGCAATTGCATGGCAAGTCATGCGATAGTCTTAGGGCATTTTGTTTCTTCTAAAGGAATAAAGGTAGACAATGGCAAAATTGATCCTATTTCTAACCTTCCTTAATTAACTTGTACGATCTTTCCTTTGAACTATAGGATTTTACAGACGTTTTATCAAAGATTTCTAAAATATTGCCTTGCACCTACCAAAGACCTCACATTTCTACCTTATTTGAACATAGATTTTTCGAAGTAATTCTTTTCATCCGAGCTTCGCCAACGACTCAGTTGCAACAGACGAAGTGAAGGTCCTAATTAATCAATTAGCTAATTTAATTAGATAAAATATCATAATTAATTTAAGCAAATAGCATTATGAACTGGGATTTCTCTAAGGGGAATATTAACTCAGAACAACCTAAATTAACATTCATCATGGTTCTTCCTAGGCTAATTACAACGAACCACACTACAAGAAAAACTACATACTAGGACAGTTATGTACTTCAAAAAATAGAAGTGAGGAAAAAAAAATTTCACAAAACGTAAAAATCGGTCTTTTTAGCGGAAAAAAATTTAACACTTTCTGCGACAGTTATTTGATGTCATAGAAGTTACATAAATAATTTATTTAATTTATAAAATAAAATTAATTTTAAATGAAATTAAAGTTTATTAAATCTTTTCCCCCAAATCTAAAGTTCTTAACATTTTCCCAAACTCTCATGCGAACAAGGCCATCTCCATCCGATCATCTACATCCGACCATCTTCATTCAACCATCTTCATCCGACCACCTCCTGGTGTCGTCACCACCACAACCCCCTCATGCCCGTCTCTTTACTCCAAACTCTCAAAAAATGGCTTTGCTTTTGTATTGATTTTATCTTTGGAAGGAGAGGGCGAAGAATTTTTTTTTTTCTTTTTATGGTGGAGGTTTGAATTTTGAAAGTGGGTGTCCAAATGCCGCTTCACTATCCTAGATGCACGAAGAGGGATTATGAGGAAATGGAGGAAGGTACGTTTGATTTGCTTCTGAAACAATATGGACTCTGTTTTGACGGTACCCTTGAGGGAAAAGGGCATTTGCCATTGGGAAGTTCTTATGGACTTCCCATGTTTGAATTTACCCACCATGTGTTTGATGAAATTCCTTTAAACAAAAAAAAAAAAAAAAAAAGATCCAGTTTTTAAGGTGTTTGTATATCTAGGTATGAATGAATGTGATGTTAGTTTAAGATGAAAAATATAATTAGTTGTGTCTTTTTTTATATATATATATATATTTTTTGGACAAAGCTTTTGTTTGGTTGTATATGCTGATCTTGATGGGATTCTAATGAATCTTGTAAAAATCTAATTGTCTGGTATATTAAAAATACCCTTCTACTTTCTTTCTTGCTTTAAAGAACTTTACTTCACAGGAAAAAACTGGTAAAAATCTAGTAAAAGAAACAACAAGAATTTGGTATTATTCTTCACGAAACAAAGGAAGAAACTATTGCATTCATATTTTGAGTGATAATTCATAGTTTCTACATTTAATTTTATTTAAAACTCTTACATAATTGTATAACATCTATGATTGTTACCTTGGTTTGCCTCAAAGAATTGATTATCAGGATGCGGATGCGGCCATCCTAGTCATATCATTGGCCATGGCACAGGTTGGGGCTGCGGCGGTGGTAGCATTAATTGCCAAGGACATGGCTTCAGATTGAACACTTGCATTAAGAACACAACTCTGCAAATAAGTAAAAAAAATGTTCGGCTTTAATAGAAATAACTATTAAATTTTTATGAACAAAACTCTACCCTTGGTCTTTATTGTCATATCTTGTGTTTCTATGAATATTTCTTAGTGAGCTAAGAAGGTTTTCCAGGATTCAGTATTTAACAAAAACGCCAACATGCAAGCGAGGTTTGATTTTCTCAGTTTTTTTTTTGTGGTGCTTACCTAGTGATTTTAAGATACAATTTGTAGAGTAGTTGTGTAAATGACTGATAATTGGTGGGGGTTTTCACTTAAATCATTTAGAATTTTTGTTAGGTTTTATCTCGTAAGCTTGTAAATTAGTGCAATTTATTTAGAATTTGGAGTTGACAATGATTGGGGATGATTTCTGTTGTACTGTGGACGAAGGAAGAACACAAGCTTTTCTTGTTAGGATTACAACAAGATTTCTTTTCTTATAGGGTTTGGAATCATGCAGAAAAGTTGAACGTATTCTCTTATTTATTTATTGAAATCTTCTAAAAAAGAACATCATCAATCAAATCTATCTTCTAAAAAACTTAAGGTATTCTCTTAATACGACGTTTCTGCAATGCCTACGCTTTTCACATCTGGCATAGCTGCTTTCTATGAAGATTTCTACAAAAAACAAAGGAATCAATATAATTAAGGGAACAGTAGCAACTGGTTTTACCTCAGATTCAAATGGAAAAAGGTTTGTAGTCGTTTGCATAATAAAGGTTTTCTTTTGTTTTTGTTTCTTTTTTTATGAGATGTTTTTTTTAAAATTTAAACTAAATTTAATAAATTACTTTTTTTCACTAAATTGCTTAAATAACATTGTGGTTATTTTTTGCCTTTTTGTATTTGTATTTGTTAGAATCTATATTTTTTAGAGACGTGCAACATGAAGTATATTCCTTGAGTGGATGTGGGGATATTTTCTCCATATGAAACACAATTTCGGTCATTTTCTGGTGCCAAATTTAATTTACAACAGTAAGTTGGCAAACTCTACCTAATTAGTTGTTTTAGTTTTAGATTTGTGTTTCGCCACCATCGGTATTAAAAAATTTATGGCCCATGTAATAAGATCTATTTGTTTTATTAACTTCATCATCAGGTTTAGTCTGGTCATAGTAGAATAAAATTTGTGTTGTATATACCTCTTTGGTCATATATGACCTTCATGAGAAGATTGTTCTTTGGTGTTGAGGAGAGCCTAATACTTCATCGTTAGTTGAGAAAGAGTTCTCTAACTCTAACTTAAGAGGAACCTAAAGGTATGTATTTGTTGCTGGCAATAGGCAGTAGACCTTTATTTATCAAATTGTAAGGTCTAATTGAATGACTTCAACTTCAAATTTTGGTTCAATCTTTTTGCTTCAAATTTATCATATGGTCGCATGAATGGTTTAGTTCTATCCAAAGGTTTAAGCCAAAAGGCATGGTTTTAAAAAAAAAAACGTATTTAAGATCCATTGCGGTTAGGGTTTCTTCTTTTGTTCCTCTTCCTTTTTTTTTTCTCCTTTTTAATTTATTTCTACAAGATCTCTTTGTTCTTTACTTTATATTCATGGAGCCTTTGTTTAGATAGGTTTCTTTTTACTGTTTAATACAATTAAATGTCTCTTGTTTATCCTTTTTATGAATATCATTGACCAAATTGAAACTATAACAAAGTATTTAGGCCAAAAGATCCAAAAATAAATACGAAACAGCTGCCACTAAAAAAATCCTTTTTTTTTTTTTTGCAGCGTCATTTTGGGGTATGACCAATAGCTTTCTTGTTCATTTTTTCGCCCTCAATCCATTTAGAACATTAGTTTTTAGGTTTAATTACATCTTAGTTTTGTAATCAAGAAAAAATCATGTTGATGAGAGGCGAAGGTACATTTTCTAGCTTGGGTTGTTAGGATTTTTTTCTATTTTTTGTTTGTGACCTTTTGAACTATGTTTCTTGTAATGAATGATTTTATTTGGTTTAAACCTTCAAGCAATTATGGATGTATGTTTATTGCTTGAATTAATATACAATAATATTGTGACACTAGGTTGTGTATTTTTCTTATGAAGCAAATGGTTGAGTTAGCTTACTTACAATTCTTTAGGTAGAAGAGTATTGATCTAACCAATCTTGAATAAAAGAGATAGAATAATTAACTAGATGTTTGAACCACTAATTGTTCGATTTGTCTGATATCTTAATGTGATTAGCAATAATTGAATTTTGTATGCTTCATTCGGTTCAATTAGTATTAGTTAGCTTCTTAGGATAATTTGGTTAGCGTTTCTAATCAAATTGGTTGAAATAGGACATTTCGTTTAGACCCAAGCTAGGATCTTTTATTCATTGAATTTAATTGCAATTCACTTTCGCTTCATACATTTTAGCTTTTCTTGCAATCAAAATCAACCTCAAACCCCCTCCCCTCTCCAAGCAATTTACCTCATATGAAAATTATTTTGTTTGAGAAATTAGTTTGTTTCCTGAGTTCGACCCGAACTTATCACCTAAGACTAGTGCTTCGTGTGTTTGGTATTTTATTTGGCACAAAGATTTAGACGACAAAATTTGTCTATCACTTGTTCTAATTAATTCAAGATTGTTCGTGCTTATTTGACTATTTTATAGGTTTTTAGTACCTAAAATGTAAAACAAGGTGTTATTCACGCAATGGAGCTAAAAAGGGCCCTAAAATGGATCTTAATTGTTTCAATAAAGAAAGTGAAGGCCAAATAAAGTGTGCCCTTTGTGAAGAGCACAACAACAGTAGCTTAATGCTCGTTTGGTGTTGCAAGGTAGAAGCAATCTTTTTTCTACAATACGTAGAGCGTCGCTAGCTCCTGGTGCTCCAGTTCCTTATTGTGCGCAAATGTTTTTCGCAGCTTTGACTTTATATATATATTGTTTTTATCCAATTTTAGGTCAATTCTTTTCTCATCCCAGCCGATTCCCTCTGCTTTCTCTCTGCTATCTTATCGTTTTAAACAAACATCGAGATTAATTTAAATTGCGATGTCATTTTCTTGTTCCAAAACGGTCTTCTTCAATTCTTTTAGGTTTATGCTCTACTCCGAGTCAAGATCTGTCTGATTTGGATTTGCACATATAGGACAAATGCCCCAATAGCATGGCTTTTTGTTACAACTTCTTTTTTTTTCATTCATATTATTTTAAATTTACTTCATATTACTCGATTGATTAAGAGTTTTCTATCAATGCTATTTAGAAATCGAATATGATACAAGTAATCATAGAATAGATAGATTCCAAATTTAGATTTTTCTAAGCGGAGCCTGGATACTTCATTTTATTAGTACAACCGAGAAAACTATAACTGTGGTTCAACTCAAGTTGAAAAAGTGTTAGATTAAAATTCGTGATAGTTATTTACAGTTATAGTATCGGAGTCATTGACATAAATGTCATTGTTTCGAAATTGACGACATTTTTTCTCTGTCAAATATATGTCAATCGTGACAGTTTTTTAGAAAATTAAATGTCATTGTTTTGCTATTGACAACATTTTTTTCTTGTCAAATATAAGACAATCGTGACAGTTTTTTTAATAAAAAATGTCATTGTTTTAGTATTAATGACATGGAGTGTAACGAATTCATATATTATGACATTTATTTTCTGTTGCAAATTTCTCAATTACTATCGTTTTTTCCTATTCTCTTTGTCGCTCTGCCATTACACGAACCATTTGAATGACAATAATGTTATAATACATAATACCTATATAGAAACAAATGGTTGACACTTTAATTTATATACGCTATAATACACTTTGTAATATTCGTACATTTCCAATTAAGTTTGAACAATTTACAAGTATGGAATTATAACCCTTAATCAAAACCAGTGTAAATACCATCATAATACATATAACATGATTTTCTGTACAAGCATAAACAACCAAC
>JBBPDI010000022.1:4407649-4426640 GCA_037974545.1 Cucumis variabilis
TATATTATTCAAAATGTGGAGTGCAGGCTGCAGCAAAGTTTTATTAAATGGACAGCAACTTTATGATCATTTGTGACCAAAGTGGTCTCGTTTTCCTTTTTCCTTTCCTTTTTTTTATATTTCAATTCTCAAATTAGTTTTTATTTACTTCTTTTGTGAAAACTAACGATTTGAAGAAAAAAAACTAAAATATTTGTTCTTTTTATTTATTAAAATTTCATCTGTTGGTTGTTTATTCCATGAATCAATATATATTATCTGTCTTTTGATTTTGTAATAAAATTGTTTTCTTTCGCTACTAGTAGAGTTGTTTCTCTATTGTTTTATGCCTTTTCTTTTCTTCATATTTAGTTGTTCGATTTCTTAACATGAACAAAATTAAATATAAAATCCATTTTATTTAGAAAAATGGTATTAGATATCTAATTCAATTCAATTTTGCACTTCAAACACATATTTTCAAACTCAACTTAATTCAGCATCTGTAAACGAATAATAATTACCAACTCAAGATAAAGGAGTTTGGAGTAAAAGTACAAAGTTTTAAAATTAAACTACCAGAGAATAAAACATCAGTTGTTTTGAACTGTAGAAAAAAAGGAGAGGAATACGAACTGTTGAATTGGATTGGAGGGTTTATTTACAATTTGTGCATGGGGTTTTGTGCTAGAATTATTGTCATCTTTACCACTACTACTACTCGTTATTGTTGTTGTTGTGTGTGTGTGTGTTGGTATTACTTTTTCTTGGGTTTCGTTTCTTTGATTAAAGAAAGAAACGAAGAGAATCCTTTCAATTCTTTCTTTTACATTTTCAATTGGTAGATTTCTACATTGGAACTTTGCCCTCCATGGCCCGACCCTTCTTTTTCTCCTTTGTTTTCATCTCTTTTTTTTCTTTCCTCTCCCTTTTTCCCCACTCCATACATCCACCTCTCTCTCTTGCATCCTTTTTCCACTTCCCCTTTTTCACTTATTTTGACTGTTTCAATTTTTGCATGACAAAAATCATCAATCAACCTATCAAGATTCAAATCAATAAATCGTTAATAATTTACGTGATTTATTAACAAGTCGGGAGAGAAAGTGTTCTATTATTTTCAAGAGCAACGTGGAATAAAGAATACAAAGAGGTACATAGGTAGAACTAAATTAAGTTAGAGGTGTTATTACATTGCATGCTTCTTTTACACCCTGAAAAGAATCAGATCAAAATAAGTATTGTGCTCCATCATTTAGAGTGTTAGATATTTAGATTCAAGAAATCTTAATTTTTTTAAAAAAATTTGAATTTATATTTTAGATATTCAAATGTTTAAATTATCTACTTTTTAGTATGTGAACGTTAAAAACAATTATTATGATTTTACCAAGTAAAAATTATCACTTTGAATTTACATTCGAATGTGTATACGTATGTTAATACGAGCACCATCAAGTCAAATATAAATTAAAAACAACTATTTGACCAAATGAAGTCAATAGAGAAAGCAAGATCAAGACTATTGTTTTTTTTATATTCTTACAAAATCAACAACTAAGCAATACGAAGAGTGTAAAGATCAACACACACATATATGTGATTCACTAGCTAACATCAGACATTTGTACCGAATTGATGCATCTAACGAATTCAAGGCATTCTAATAAATCTTCACCTTTACTTAAATTCTTTCCAAAATATCTTAATCAGTACCAACTTGCACCAGAAAAGTACCAATGCAACATAAACAACATTGCTAGACATACGCAAACTTATCCCTCATGCCTAAAAACTGTCCCTCATTGACAATTAAAAATTTAAAACATTTAGCAAGTCCAAACAATGTTGGAACTTACCCTGTTGAATCGGTTATGTGAGGCATATCAACAGGGTTCTCAGCAGTACCAGTTTTCATCACTTTTACTTTCTATTCACTTCTTAATTAAGAAGTGATATCTCAAATCAAAGTGCTTAGTTCTCTCGTGATAAACTTAATCCTTGGCTAAGCATGTTGCACTCAAACTAAGACGTAATTGTAGGATATAAGGTTGTCTTCCAACTAACAACAAAATTACCCAGAGTGAACACATATCTAGTCATAAACCTCATGCTGTCAACATTATCTCCAGCATAGTCATAATTAGAATAATTGGTCACTGAACATTTTGTCATTTTCATAAACTAGATCAACATCAAGTAATGAAAAATTCTTCTAACAGCTTGTCAATGCTCCTTCCTAGGATGACCCATGAACCTGCTAACAACATAAAAACATGGGCAAGATCTGGCCTAGTACAAACCGCAACCTACCATTTTCTTTATAGTAATTACATGTGTTGTTTGGCTTAGGCCCTTTGGACTTCAAGGATTTATGATTATGATTTATGACTTTTGCTTACTAGAATTTATATGCCCATTGTTCCTTGTAACAGCTAACCCAAATGCTTGACTTTCTTTACCCAAACTTCTTGCATGTTGACTGTTCTCTCTCATCAACAATGTGAACTCGGTATCTTCAAAGTTATAGCTAGTTTCTTTCCTTCCAATATACGAATCAACGAAAGTCTCATACGATGGGAGCAAAAATGTCAACAAAATTAAAGCAACATTCTCATCATCAACCTTAACTTCTACGTTACACAAATCTAACAATATTTTATTCAACTAATCAAGATGATCTCAAAGAGATGTACCATCTTACATATGTAGGTGATGCAGGCATTTCTTCATAAACACAACATGATTGTCGAATGCGCTTTCTCCTCAAAAGTTTGCCATTCCTCGTCATCTGCAGCTGTCTTCTTCCACTTACTAGTCAACAACGCTCATAGCCCCTGCTACTCAACAATTAAGCAATACGAAGAATGTATAGATCGACACACATACATACATGGTTCACTAATAGTAGTGTGTTAGCTACGTCCACAAGTAGGCACTACAAGAAATGGGAGATCTCCTAACACACAAACGCGTCAATAGATACACAAAAATGCGTTGGGAAGTTAAATTGGTTTATCATGCTTAATTTGTGCATTACAATGACGCGAGTTCATTCCACTAAGTATAATTCACTGTCCTGCACTGTTATTATAAAGTATAGAAAAAAAAAAGTTAAAAAAAAAACGGTTTGCTTCGGCCTGACCCGAAGGCCGAAGCGGATTGGATCTATTAGTACACAAACTGTAAATTTTGGGTCGGATTGATTTTGAATGAAAACTGACTTGACCTGCCCAATTACACCCCTAATTAAATGTGTTAAAAGGTTTTGTGAGAGAATTTTCGAAATATGTAAACCATTGTTAATAAATAAGTTCTTTTATGAAAACCTTCGAAAAAATTACTTGATAATAAATATTTATTGATGAGTAATTTAACATTATCGAAGGTTAAAAATTATTAATTTTCAAAAGTTAGTAAGCCTTCAAAAAAGTTTTTTCGATCGGATTTATTTCGACACTTCTCAAAGGTTGAGATAACCTTTAAAAAAAATATATCAAAGGTCTATTAAATGTTTTTCGAAGGTTCTAACTTTCGAAAATGATCAATTTTCTTATAATGAAGACTCCCTTACTGGATTGATTGTTTGTAGCACCATGTAAATTGAAGACACTCCAACATTAATTATGATTTAAAATAGCAATGTAAAAAATTCATATAACAACTAAAATAGAACAAAATTGCAAGCTTAAATAACAACATGGGACACAATAAAAATTTTATATAGACCAAAGACAAGATTTAAGCCCAAAAAAAAATTGGTGCTAAATATTCACTCTAAGTTAAACTAAAGAGGTAAAGATCTCTTTTGGTATCCTTAATTGTAATGCGAGTCTTAGAATGGTCTTGTCAATAAATATTTAAAATTTTCATCTAAAATAATTTAATTACTTTTTGTTTTGTTTTAAAAACTTATCATACTATATATTTAAAGTGTATTTTCCTAGCCACTTTATAAAACTTTAAAGAAATACTACTATTTATTTTTATATAAACAAAAATCATGTGTAATTAAGCACACTAAAAAAAGAAGAAAGAAAGAAAACCGAGCAATAATGATCATATAATCTCAAATTAACTTTATTTTATGTTGCAAGCAATTATGTAAATATGTGCACGTGTGTCTCCCTAAATATAAATTCTCTCTCAAAACAACTAATTTTATTTTACTCATTCACTCATCACATCCATAATAATTGCTAATCCGTTTTTGGAAGTAATTAACACTATTATTATGCTAATTTTTCTTTTAAAAAAATCATAAATAACAAAAATATTGCAAACTCAAAATTTTATAAAATTATTAGTGTAATTTTGTCCTACTATTATATTAAAATATAAAAGAAATGTATAATGTGATATTTCTAAAAAAGAAAACCCCTTTTAATTTAATTTAATTTAATACTTTGATATTTGTTGTTTTGTCAAATTTAAGGCAAAAATGGATGAAAACATGACATTTAGAAATTGTTGTTTGAATTTAAAAAGTGATAAAAATGAAACATAGAAACTTATTTTAAAGTTAGGCAGAAGAGTAGACATTGGAACTGGAAGCTTAAATTGTTTTGTTTAGTTTGGTTACATTTTTCCTCTTCCATGATTTGCTTCGTGTTTGGCGGAGTCTCCCATCTATCCTTTTTTTTTCTTTTTCTTTTTGCTATTATTTACTACCTAACCTCTCTTTTCAATTTTCATGTTTTCATACCTTATTATATACCCTTAATTCATCGATTAACGATAACATTTCTGGTACCATATCCTATGCTATCAAATTCTTTTCAAACCTACCCATTTTGGAATCACCCAATAACTTAATAAAATTATTTAATCACATATATCTTATAAAAAATTAAGCGTGTTATTTTTAGAAAAACGTTCAAATTATGTTCTTTTAAAAACTATTTGTAAAAATATGGCAAAACCTTTTGTCCCTCTAAAATTGAAAAACTTACATATCCACTCTAGAAAAATTATTTTAAATAAAAAAAAAACTTTTGAAAATATGTTTGCAAAATTTTACTTCTATCAGTGATAGGTCAAGATAGACAAGTATCAGTTCTTATCATTATAGTGAATATATATATAGATGTATATATGAGGTTATCGTGATCTATCACATATAAAAACTAAAATTTTGCTATATTTGAAAATAAATTAATCCATTTTACTACATTTGTAAGAATCTTATTTTTTTATTAATTTTTTTAGGAACGTATTTAAAAATAGCCAAATCAATTAAAATATTTACAAGCTATAGAAAGTTTTTAGATTCTATCACTCGTAGTCTTCTATTACTATAACATATCAAAGTTTTCAATCACTCTAGCATATCAATCACTATCACTGATGAAATTTGCAATCGATTGTAAATATTTTGTAAAATCTACCGTTTTAAAAAATTTCTCATTTTTTTTATTTGATTTATTAAAATTATTTTTTATTCATCTTTCACGCAACTGCCTCACTAAAGAAGAAATGATTTGGTTGTTTGATCTTTTGGTTTTTTTAAACTCTATTTATTTCTCTATGCTTCAAAATGCATAAAATATATTTTTATATATTTTGGAAGGAATCAATACATAAAGTATTAATAAGAAGTATTTTTCTTGTGGAATAAAAGAGATATAAAGTTAATCAACTCTAAATCGTGGGAGGCCTCGAGAGTTACACATGTACTTTTTAACAACACACCAAGTTCTAATTTTTCTAATATCATGTTTTGATTTTAGAGATGTCACTTTCAATTTAGTCGAGTAGACAAGTCATTTCATATCCAATTACGTGGCATGTATTGAAATAGTGTATATGGTGATGTTATATGAATAATAATAACACAAGCATGCTTATTGACCAACATACATGTAAGAGAACAAGGTGAAGAAGTAAATGGAGATACTCATAGATTCCATTGAAACCAAAGTTGAATAAAAGAAGAAAGAGATGTCATATATACATATATTGTGGAAGGAATTGCCAATTATTTGAGTCCACGATTTAGACTTGG
This sequence comes from Cucumis variabilis, assembly GCA_037974545.1. Lineage (NCBI taxonomy): Eukaryota > Viridiplantae > Streptophyta > Magnoliopsida > Cucurbitales > Cucurbitaceae > Cucumis > Cucumis variabilis. The sequence goes on from JBBPDI010000022.1 coordinate 4,413,633, forward strand.
TCCTTCATTTCCTCCTCTTAATGTTCATTATTATGCACTCCACTCATCCCAATCTTTTCAAATCCCCTCTATGTATTTTCTCCATCAATTCAATCTCAACTTTTTTTTTTTTTACGTTGGATGAGTTTCATTAATATTTTACTTGAAAATTTGAAGGTGGAATTTGATGAAACCAAAAGTTTAAGATAAAATTTTCAAAAATTTTATAAAACAACTACAAAATTTCAATGTTTAAATTCTACAATTTTAAAAACACACACACATATATATATATATATAGTATTTCCACTTATAGATGATCCATCCGTGTTCTAAACTAAATAGCAATATCTAGATGATAAACATTGTCAAGGTTGCTAACTTGTAAAGCCGAAGAGAAGAAATCCATAATTAGAAGTAAGATTATTGGAGTTGAAAACCCATAATTATAAAGCATGATTGGTTGGTAATTTAAGGACTAGTCCACAAGGTTGCATGTGCAGCGGTAGAGACCCATAAGAGATTGTAATTGGTTGAGGAGATCCACTTAAAAGTACAAAAGAATGTTGGGGAAGATTGTGGAATATCTTCTTTCTTCTTTCTCCCATTCTATCTTATATATGGTTGGTAAAATTGGAAGTTTATATATTATATATAGATTAGATTATTGGGAAAAAGAAAAAAGAGATTGTATCCTTTTCTTTTCTTGATTTAAAAAACAACATGAGGAGATCATTTAAGAGAAAATTAGCATTTATACTTAATAAAAATCTACACACAAAATTAGTTTCACGAGTGCATTTTGGGTTTTCTAGAAACTCAATATCTCTTTTATACTGGTTTTGGCTGAACTTAGATTGGGTTTTGAGTTTTGGACTCGATAATGAAACTAAAAACATGTGCCCAAAAGAGAAAAGTTGGAGTCTCAAGGTTTGCATTGATTTGACATTTTGCAACCTTGAATGTCATAAACGACCCTTATCATATCACCAAATTTGTTGTAATCACATTCTATTATATACTTGTGTAGGCATCAAAGTGTAGTAAAGTTGCAAATCTTTAATTGAAAATCTTAAACTCTTAAAGAAAATACCAAAATGAGATTGTATTTGTGTTAAGTTTTTCTTTGTTGCATGACCCGCTCCTCCATGAGTTTTGAGTTTAATTTTTTTGAAGATACAACTCGAAAGGAGATGAGATTACAAAGGGAAAGAAGAGAAGAAAGAATCCAACGAGATAAAAATCAAGAAAGAGAGTTTAAAGAGTTTGAAACTCCAAAAAAGAGAAAAAGCCAAAGAAGCTAAGGGCGAAGAAATGGGTTAAGTCATCGAGCCGGATCACATGCAAAGGCTTCCTTGTATTGTCATTCTATCAACCATCATTCTATTTGAGTTGAAAATAGGGCTAGCTAGTTCACCTCTTGCTCATCTTCAAATATTGGAGTATGAGAGAATATTCACCCAAGCACTTGAAAGAGTTCCATATGGTATGTGATTCGATAAGACTCCACAGAATAACAGAAGAACAACTCAACTTAAAGACATTCTCAATTTTCCCATCCGACAGTGCAAAATGATGACTTAGCTACTTATCGTCTAGATACATCACAACTTGGAATGGTTTCGAAAAGAAGTTTCACCAAAAAATATTTCCCACTTCATGTGCTCACAATAGTAGAAAGGAGATCTACGAAATTCGTCAAACCACTGGAGAATCACTTTAGGAATATCGGACGAGATACAAGAAGAGTACTTGTCACCACATTAGTGCAAAAATTTACTTACACATGTCAACTAAAAAAAAGTGTAATAAGATCAAGACAAACAAGTCGAAATATCAAATTTTCAACAAGCCTACGACCATAAATACAAACAAGATGGAAGTGGTAACAAACACAATAAACGTGAAATTTAAAAGATAAACTTAGGATGAAGTAAAATTTGTATGAAAGGCTTTCAAAGTTACACGTTGCATGTTGCATTCGATTGAGGGTTGAAATAATTATTATGAAAGTGAGATCCTATACATGCCTACTCTCTCATTTTTCCCATCACCCTAATCCTTGTCTTTCTCTCTACTTTAATTATTTTCATTTTTCAACCAAAAGGAATCTATTTGCATCCACTTTTTCCAACACCAACATTAATTCCTTCTCTATCTTCAAATATCCATCTCTTTTTTCAAACAAATATTTGTATTTACCTTTACACTATTCATTTACATTATATTTTCTAAATTTTTCTTTACGTCAATTTCTTATTTTTTAATATAAAAAAAAAGTAATAATGTTCACATTTTTGTGCAAAAAAACGATGCACAACGGAAGCATGTATATTTATAAAATATAATATTATAATAAATAAATATAATAATATAAATAAGAAATTGGAAAAATAAAATTATCCAAAATTCTCTCCTTATTTAATCAATATGTATGTCACCTACTACAAACTCATTAAATACTACTATTTATAGATAAAATGACAAGTAAGTAATAACAAATGATGAACACTAATTGAGACACGTAAACAATAAATAGAATAGTCATAAATTACTACTTGACGATAGATACTAAAAATGACTATCTATTCGACACATATTATCATAATATTAATTTATAATACAGATGAAACTTTAGATTTTTAATATATGAAGGTTTTTATATAATGAAAAATTAGAGACGTGATATCAATTAAATATTGTTTTGAGAGAAATGGAGGTGGAGCCTAATTAAAAAGGATGGTGGAATGTATTTATAAGTCACTGTCCTTTTAATTAAAATAGAAGAAAAACAAAACATAAATCAACAATGCAGATTCCTTAATTTTCAAATGGGATCTCCACATTTTCCTAAAGGGAATGCTATTATTTAAACAATGGTCTAAAATTATTTTTAAATCACTTTTCTTGTTTGAAAATAAAACCAAAATATGTTTTTTTTAAAAATCATTCAAAATCAGTTTTGATGTAATAAAAAAATTACTTTAATAATTTCAAAGATGTAATTAGATAATCTATTTTGAATTTCTCGTAAATGAAGGCCGACTTGTCGTCTTTATTTGGAACCTACTCAACTCTTTATATCAAACACCCTACTGAGTTAGGGGCTTTCTCAATGTCTTGTACTATTTGCTTTTTATTTTCCTCCTACAATATATATAGTAAAGAAAGAAAGGAAAGAAAAAAACACATGTAGAAAATGTATTTAGTTTTTGAATAGCATAATTCAAATATACTTTTAATATGTAAAAGAGCCATTCCCATGGAGGTTGAAGGCTCTGGTCGTCAATGGCTCTACTAGATGATCTCCGATATGTATTGGTTGTGCTCAAGTAGGCTTTAATCGATCATCAAATCATGAAATGTAGGTGATCCTCTTCGAGGTAAAGTCTTTTTCTCTAATTTATGGAGGCAATTTTTCTTTAATCTTACTTAGAGTTCGAACAACTCAAACTATCCGTCCTAAATTGAATGGGGTCTTGGATTACATTAGTAACATTCTGGGTTGACCAACCGAATCGAAATCTAGAATTTCTTATATTGTTAACATGTATCTAAGAAATTATATTATCACACTAGTAAAATCTTGGGTTAGTACAACTTAATTCAACTCAAATTTTAAGTATGCAGTACTTGAATACCATGTTGGAATATTTTGGTAGCCAACCATACCAATCCAAGTTTTTCGATTGGTCCAGAAAATTGTCTCAAATCATATACACCGGTATATATGAGTTTTCAACCTAGACTCAATTGGACTAGCCATAAATTTGGTGGAATTAAACTTTGGATTTTGTGGAAGAGAATCAGGCGTTAGTCCTAGTGCAGGAGTTCTCTTTAGTCTCAATCTTCCAATTCTCGTGGGTCTATGATATTGTCACCATAATATCCATCGATCACGACTATTCATATAAATTTGTATGAACATTTCTTCCTCTAGTTTGGAATAACTTTTTTTTGAAGCATTTATCTAAAGTCTCCCCGTTGGATCTCCTCCACTAACAAAAGAGGTCGATAGATTTGGCCTTTTTCTAATTCAATGTGTTATATCTGTTGAAAACATAAAATAAAATTGAAAACTAAAATGTGATTTTAACAATGAAACCAAGGACGGAAAGCAACAGAGAAAAAACACAAATAGAGTAGTAGTACAGAAATTGGAATGATTACATCGACAATCACAAAACTCTATACAAATACTTAGTCAAGTTTAGTCAGCTAGCTAGCTAATTATATATTCATTAAAGATTATTGTTAATTTGGTGTTTTTGAAAGTGTGACAGTAAATTGTTGGGAATCATATGAACAAACTTCAAACATTCCTCGATGCTACCAACAGTCCCACGTTTCTAAGGAAAATTTGCGTCAAAGTGTGTGTAGTTTCTACAAATGCTGTGAGACATGTAGTACTAACTTTAATATAAAATATTTATCAAAACAATTTTTAATGCACACCTACAACTTTCCAAGTTATTTCAATATAAACCTGTAACTTTAGTAAGTGTTTGGCCAAGTATGAACCTTGCCAAATGTTGAATGGGATATTGCTTTATGCATGTCTCATTGATCCTCGAGACGATTCCAAAATTCTAAAAAAATGTCTAATTTGAGTTTTATTCTTAAAATTTGTTGTTTTCACATTCTATCACTCTCCGACTTAATCATCAGAGTGTGTGTGACAAACACTACATCAATATGAAACTTTTTTCTTTTACAAATTACGTTATTTTTTTCTTTAAATAAATTTACTGTTTGTGTCACGTAAAAGTTAGACACGTACATACGTTCTCTCCTATTTCTAAAATTTGGCATCAACAATTATGCTTACCTTTAAAATTGTCCGTGCATTCAAGTCTTATACGTATATCGACTTCTTCAAATGTTAGAAATATATAATAATAGTAATAAATTTGATGCATAAACAATTTTTCAACAAAACTTTAATTGATAAAATTCTAAGCCAATAATAATCATACTTACTTTTTTAAAAAAAAAAGCCTAAAAAATAGTATAAATTGATGGGATTACCAAAGCTCTCAAAGTTTGATATAATTATTAAATATGTTTAGATTTAGAATATAATTGTTTTAAACAGTAAAACTATTTGAAATAATATGTACTAATAAAAGAAAATTTTCACTCATTAGTAGACATAAACAGATTAAACAGATTATTCGTGTATGTCACCATCTAGGTTTTACTATATAATTAGAGAATCCAAACCCTGAATAAACAAATCTGAAATATTATATTTATGATTAGTGGTGAGAGAGAAAAGGGTAGGTATTATATATGGAATTCAGAGAAAAATACAGTGCTTTTATCTTTCAGAAAAGAAGAAAAGGAGAGTGGGAGTTTTTGGGTTTCATTTAGATCCATGGCTGCAAAAAGGTTAAAAGTTTAAAAGCATCTGTTTCTTCTTCTTCTTTTTTTGTTTTTCTTTTTTCCGTTTTGGGTTTTGGTAATTTGTTTCCAAAGGAAGAAGATGATGACGTGGTGTGTAGTACAAAACGCGTCCTGCCACGTGTGTGAAACGTGACAGATTGAAATTTAATTCTAAAACTATCCATCTAAATGTTTCTATAATTAGTTCTTGTAGTTTCACACTCTTCAAAAGTCCCTTTGTAAATCTTTCATTTTTATTTTAACATTTCTTCCCTCCTATCTCTTATTACCTACCAAATTTTATAAACATAGACTAACTATTTATGTTTATTAGTACAAAAAAAAAATAACAGTCTATCTTATAAATGTGATATTTATATTTGAAAATAGTTTCAAACTAAAGTAGAATTAGTTTATACAAAATATTGAGCCAAATAAATAATAAATTGTAGGGGAATTAGGTAATTAAATGAGGATGCAAAAAGAGAATGTTAGAGGTAGAGGTCAGAGATGGACCAACCACTTCTTACCAAGTTTACTCCATCAATCATAATAGGTGAATTTCTTTTTGTTTCTACTTCGTCCCTACGTTTCACAATATTATCCTTGAGTTTTGAATTTAATATTAATTTAGTCAACTAAAAAATGTTAAAATATTGAATTTTGTCTTTATTTCAATATTTATATTTTTAATCTCAATTTTTCAACATTTGAATTGTTTGAGTGAGTCAATGAGAAATCAAATGTATTCAACATAAGTTAAACAAGGATTCGTGTGTTGTGGGGATACGAACAATTAATTAAGTAGAGTTTTTTTTTTATTATTGAGATTTGAAAAAAGAAAAATGGGAGAAAAATCCAAAGAGAAAAAGAAAGAGGGTGGGATCATAATTGAAGAATAGAAAAGAAAAATGGAAAAAATGGCATTGGCACGTGAAGGACTGTGACTAAGCAAAATTAAAAATAGATTTCATAAATATTAATTATAATCCAATCCTAATGGGCCCTACCCACGTCCACGCCATCGATTCCAGGTCCCACCAGAGTTTAGTGGACCCTATTCTCCCACTCTCTTCATTAATGTTCAACCTCACCTTTTTCCCCAAATATTTTTCATATTTTACCAACCTTCGATTACAAAAAAATCATTGATTAAAAACAAAGGTTAGAATAATGTCCATCAAATGACTGTTTATCAACAATCTATTATTCTACCAATCACAAAATAAATCCAACATGTGATAAGAGAAGTGTGACGTTGCCAATAAAGGAATACATTCTTAGGATGTAACCTTAATTAAAGTTTACTAAAATCAAGTGAGAAAAACACTATTTTATGGCTACAATTATTAGAAAAAGATTATTAAAACTTCTTTTTTTTTATGTATATATAATATGATATATTTTGACCATAAGTTTAGGAATGGATGGAAATGAATGTGTAAGAGATTTGATGAATGAATGGGTGTGATGAGTAATGTGATGTGATATGTTGTTTTAAAATTAAAATAGATACACAGAATGATAGGAAGTTTATTTATTTTGGGGAAGAAAGAGAGTGCCAAATTTTAAAAATCTTAGATGAAATAATGTGATGTTTTTTTTTATAAAAAGAAAAACGAATGTTGGGAATTGAAATAGGAAGACCGGAATGGTCACTAATTGACCATACAATAATAGAATTCAAAAGGTGATGGAGCCACGCTTTTACCTTTGCCTCTTCGTACTGCCTGCACCCCTTTTACTTCTACTAAACAAATTCAATATTTTTAACTGTATCATTTTCTTAGGGAATTTGTAAAAATAATAATAAAGGTGGGAATTTGAACAAGCTATGAAAATTTACTTATTTATTTTGTATTTTGATCTCACACCCTTTGGCCACATGCATGCTTTTATTCCTTGATTTAGCTAGAACATTGAGAGAGAGAGAGAGAGAGAGAGGGATAGAGGGAGGAATGGATGAGAGGAGCTTATTAAAGGCAACTTAGCAGCTATACGTGCGACGATTGACACAGGTAAGTGACACGGAGGTGAATTGTGTGGACAAAGTTGTTGGATTTGACAAAATGTGAAATTTTCCATTATTTTGTAGAAAGTTGGGTGATTCCAAGTCTAAAAAAAGAGTTCACCTCATTTGTTTACAAATATCTTAGTTAGAAGCACTTTAAACTTTAGTGTGTTAATTAACTCTAGTTAAATTCCTTTTGTATTCTCTAGAGGAAAGTGAGTAAAAGGTGAAATCATTCTTTGTTGCACGCACCAGAGAAGGAAGGAAGTTGAGTAAATTTTTTTAGTGATCTAGAATTAATATATTTTATATCAAGTTCGATAATGGTGTAAATAAATGTATTATTATAAAGTATATACAATATAAACTAGTGTATCATCATTAATAATATAAAAAATATATTGGTCGAGTTTTTTTAGCAATATAAATAAGTAGTATATCATTATCGTATTTATTAATCATAAAGCAAGCAAGTGTATCAGAAGTATAGATGAGTGTTTCACTATCAAGTTTGTCAACAATATATCAATCAAGTTTCTAGGCAATATAAACGACAACATAATTATTAATTTGTAGACAGTATATCAACCAAGTCCTTCTAGTGCATTATTATCAATAATATATCAGTCAATCACATTGACACATTATAAAGAAATGCATCATTATTGAATATATTAGCACTATATCAATCAAATATATCAGTCTAACTATATCAAGTTTATTAGTAGTATAAACGAATACATGATTGACAAATTTATCAGCAACATATCAGTTAAAGTGTATCATTATCAAGTATATGAATAAAGTGTATTAAGTAAAATAAAATAATATAATAATAAAAATAAAAATAAAAATAAAAAAAATAGAAGATATGAAATTATAGGTTTGATTAATGTAGAATTTCACTCACTTTTTCTCAAAACATTCCATTTCACCTTAACAAAACACAATTACCATATAGTTCGTTGAAAAACTAGCTTGTACTTTTATTCATCTATTTATTTTTCTAACAAAAGACTTTAAATTGGGTTACGACGGGGTTGTTATATATTTAAACAGTATCTTTTTTTATTTTCTTTGCATATCAACATAAATACAAATTAAGTCTCATATATATATTCTAACAAAAACTTAGTTCTACTGTAATTTTTAGGTATCGGAGAACAAAAAGTTTGCAGTTCAATTTTTTAAATTCTTAATTTGTAGTAAAAATAATGTATGATATGAACATGGTATTAAAAAAACAAATAAAGGAACTTAATTTTATAAAACAAATCATATCAAGTAGAAATTTAAGATAAATTAAGGGATAACAATTCAACTTATCTTAACCCAAACTAATGATTTTTTTACGTAAATATGGACCAACTAGAGTGTAAGTGGTTTTATTCAACATAACTCACGTACAACATGTATAAGCCAAATAAATATCAAAGTATCAACAAATAAGAAAGTTAGAAACCACCACCAAAAGAAAACATCAACCTCTTTCTTTGCCATATTCCACTCTCCCAAATTTAAAAAAAAAAAAAAGAAACTATCAAATGAATTGGATACGTGGTTCATTTAACTTTTTGTTGAGAGTTTCATAATTTAGTAAAAATAATCTAAATAAAAAAGGTAAGAAGTAAAACTTAAAATTGAGTTTAAAAGGGACTAGAAAGCAAGTTTGTCACTGGTTTAGTTGATCATACTATGTTAAATATATATATAAGCATAAAATTGAGGGACTCAAGTCTCTTCGGCCTTATAGTAAATCTGCAGGTGTATCTAAACACTCATGATTCAATTTTTTTTAATTCAATAATTGCATAATAAATAAATCGCAAACTATCAATCTTTGAAATGTCTAGTCATCAACTATATATTTAGATTGGGTCTAACAAATTAAAGTATAAAAAATGAAAATAACGATGAGATATATCGTAAAAGATGATGATGATAATAATAATAATATAAGAGAAAGAAAGTGAGGAAATATATGATGACTCTAAGTCGTAGAAGTCATATAAGCATTGATATAAATGAGACTGATTGAGAGGTATTCCCTTCTTTCTCAGGTTCTTTCTTTGATACCCAAAGACAAAGGATAAAAGGGCCCTCTCTTCATTTAATTTCTCCAGATGGATACAGTTCAAATCTCTCTGTCTCTCCTTCAATTTTTTCTTTCTTTATAAATTATAATATATATTCTCTCATTATTTACCCTCACTACTAACTACCTTATCGTTAATTTAATTCCCTTTGCTTTATTAACATCATCTCATCTCACATTCATTTTTCTATTCTATTCGTTCTAATCGAACATTATTCAAACATTTTAATATACCAACCATTCTCTTAAAGTAGTTTTCATTGATATGGTAGCAATTGAAAGCAACAAGTGGTGACATCGAAAAGAAACTTATAAAATGGTATGTTTGTATGTTTTAACTTCTTTCCTCTAATTTTGAATAAATGGAAAAGGAAAAGAAAAAAAAAAGGTAATTTTGTGTTGGGAGGGGGATGTCAATGATGATGTTAAAGTAGAAATGATGAGGAAGAGTGTTTTTAGATTTTTCTTTACTTGACAAATAAGGAGATTAAAATGTAATTTTTAAAGTATGAAATGGGTAAATGATTATACTTTGGTGGAAAAAAAAAAAGAAGGAAAATGATTATTTACAATAAAAATATTTAAAACAAAGTGCATAAAATTACAAACTTACTTATTATTGTCAACTTAAAACCTAGTGATTGTGAGATACACACTCCTCAATTAAAATGTTTGTTCACAATCTATCTCATGAACTAAAAGAATATTTTTTTTTCTCTTTCTTTTTCTTTTTTCCATTATGGTATTTATAAAATTTAAATGATATATAAAGTAGAAAAAAAAAACTAGTAACTTTTTTCGATAAAAACTATCATTAAATCAAATGGGCTTATAATTGACATAGTAATTACTGGCGACTTCGAAGATAGATATTAGATTTTCATATCTAATCTATTGTTAAAATAAATGTTTAAAATATATTTTAAAAGTGTTGCAAAATCTCTGTTGAGTAACCAATAAACACTTAGTTCAAACTAGTCATCTGTATTTACGGAAATTCAAGAGGTTTTAGATTCAATTACTCCACCCTCAACTTGTAACAAAAAAACTTCTTTTGAATAGTGCTATCTACAAAATTTATCGGTTGAAAAGTTAAAGCAAGTAAATTCTTAATTTGATTAAAAGTTTAACTTTTAGATCCATTATTAACAAAACATCTATAAGTGTGTAAAAAATATCATTTAGTACTAAATTTTTATTGTAAATCATAATAGCATTTTTAAACTCAAAGCCTTGTATTTCAAACTATTTATATTTATGTTTTAACAAATGTGAATGTCACAGGTGGTGGTGGAGTTCACTCTATGGTGATCATCAGAAGTGATGGTCGAATAAAGGTTAGGTGGAAGTGGTCGTGAGAATGTAATAGTCGAAAGTTGATGAAGTTCTTCATACAAATTAGAGATATTAATTACAATTTTCTTTTCAATTAATTAGCATCTCACTCTAAATCTCTTTTTCTAAAAGTTGGTTTTAAATATTTATCTTAAACCAACTTATTTTTTAATTACTTTTTTTTTTCAAAAATCAATTTTAGTTGATTATCATCGAATGCTTCTCAAAATTTTAAAAAATTTTCATTTAAATGAGTTGAGGTGACTTGTTTTTTTAAATAGTAATAAATGGATAAGTATTTTGCTAAAATCTTTTGAAATTTTGCTAAAACAGTGAGGAAATGTTGTAGAAACAAAACAAATTTGTCTTCTTACAAAAAAAAAATAAACTAAATTGTTACCAAACAAAAACAAGTTTGATTTGAGAATTTAAAGTAAGGTGGAAGTATAGAAGAGAAAAACATTGAAAATAATTTTTTATGTAATATTAGGAAGCAATTTGGGGGAGGAGGAATTAAATATTATACCTAAACGAAGGGGAAGAGGGCCTCTTGGAAAAGAAAAGAGTATGTTATTATTATTAGGACCATGAGAAAGTGACAGTTGAGGGATGATTCAATTTTTGACAAGTAACCTCACACCTAAATATTACGAACACTTCTCTCCTCTCCTTTGTATTACCCAATAAATTGTGATATCATCCATTGCTTTTTCTCAATAACACACCATTTCTTTTTCTCATTTTGCTTTTTTTTCTTTTATTTCTCATGCTGCCCCCTCCTAACTCCTATGTTTTCATCCTTCAACTTTCTTTACGAGTTCAAATATTGATTGACCATCGTCAAAAAGATCACGAAAAAATAACTATAATGTTTTTAAAAAAACTTAAGTTGTTAATAAAAATGCAATTAAAACCACGAGATTAATCTCTAACAATGTTAGGCTATTGATTGTTGAATACATCTTATCTAAGGAATAATCATCAAATGTTAAATTAGATAAAAAATAACGGAATGTAGGAAGATGTTCTATAAAAACTATAGTGTAATGAGTGAAAAATTAACTTGAAGAATACAATATATATATATAAAAGATTTGAGATATATGTGAAGATTTTTTTATTTTATTATTATGAAGCATATACATACTTCAGTTATTAAATGCTCATTCATTTGAATAATATGGTGTAGGACTATTTATGGGTATGATACCTAATTGATTGATCAATCATTTTTGTTAAATTTAAATCTTCCTATTTGAATGCACACATTATTGATCAAATCTGTCCTTTTTGGAACTTCCAAATACAGAGTTATAAATGGCATCTCACATCTTTGAACCTCATTTACCTTAAACAAAAACAAGAATTAGAAGAAGGAAAAACAAAGATAAAAATGAAAATGAAAACCCATTCAATTGTAAATATAAGTAATTCATGAAAAAAAAAAAAAGCTATTGTTTATTATATTTATTATTTGATAAAAAACAAACTATCTACTTTCATCTTTAATTTCGATACTTCTCTTTCAACATACCACGTAATGGCAAAATTCTTATTTAACATAACATAACATAACAAGCCTTATTTACAATATGATCTTTGACATTAATTACTTCATCTTTATAAACAATTATTATTTTACATTGTCATACTCAACCCATTGGGAAGTACCACGAGTTTTAACAGTCATTTTTAAGTTTTATTCTTCAAATTTTATGTTTATAACTTAATTATTTGATTATCTTTTTGCAATTACATACTTTTAATTTGATGGTGAAAGTAGTCCAACTAATTATTAAAATTAATCTTCTTCTATGATATAATCACTACTACAAATTTGACTTTCTTTGATATGCAAAGCATGTAAAAATCTATTTTATTTTTTCACACCCACCCTAGGTTCGTGTATATTAGCATCTTCATGATCTTGATTTCCTCTCAATGACGATTGACCTAACAATTGTAACATTGATATCCAAATTTATAAACCGATTTGAACTCAAGACCTCTTGTCCATAAATATATACAGGTGTCAGTTGAGCTAAACTCATATTCTATAATTTCTACAAATTTTAAAAATCCTAAATTACAAACTTTTAATTCAACTCATTAAAGTTCAACACAATAACTAGGGGTGAAAACGGGTTGGGTTGGGTTGGGTTGGGACACATTCTCAACCCAACCCATATTTTTGGGTTATTTG
>JBBPDI010000022.1:4426740-4438265 GCA_037974545.1 Cucumis variabilis
GTGTGTGTAGTTTCTACAAATGCTGTGAGACATGTAGTACTAACTTTAATATAAAATATTTATCAAAACAATTTTTAGTGCACACCTACAACTTTCCAAGTTATTTCAATATAAACCTGTAACTTTAGCAAGTGTTGGCCAAGTATGAGCCTTGCTAAATGTTGAATGGGACATTGCTTTATGCATGTCTCAAACACGATTCTGCTTAGCCAAATATAAAATCACATTTGTCCATTGATCGTGTAGGTTATCTATTTATTCATAGACGACACCAAAATTCTAGAAAAAAAGTTTAATTTGCGTTTTATTCTCAAACTTTGTTGTTTTCACATTCTTTCATTCTCTGACTTAATTATTATCGGAGTGTGTGTAACAAACATTACATCAATGTGAAACTTTTTTATTTTATAAATTATGTTTTTTTTAAACAAATTTACTGTTTGTGTCACGTGAAAGTCAGACACGTATATATGTTCTCTTCCACATTCAAAATTTGACATCAACAATTATGCTTATCTTTAAAAATTGTTCGTGGATTCAATTCTTATATGTGACTTCAAATGTTAGAAATATATAATAATAATAATAAAATTGATGCATAAACAATTTTTCAAATAAAACTTTAATCGATAAAATTATAAGCCAATAATAATCATACTTATTTTTTTTAAAAAAAACTAAAAAATAGTATAAATTGATGGGATTACCAAAGCTCTCAAAGTTTGATATAATTGTTAAAGATGTTTAGATTTAGAATATAATTGTTTTAAAAAGTAAAACTATTTGAAATAATGTTTACTAATAAAAGAAAATTTTCACTCATTAGTAGATATAAACAGATCAAACAGATTGTTCGTGTATGTCACCATCTAGGTTTTACTGTATAATTAGAGAATCCAAACCCTGAATTTATACAAATCTGAAATATTATATTTATGATTAGTGGTGAGAGAGAAAAGGGTAGGTGTTATATATGGAATTCAGAGAAAAATTCAGTGCTTTTATCTTTCAGAAAAGAAGAAAAGGAGAGTGGGAGTTTTTGGGTTTCATTTAGATCCATGGCTGCAAAAAGGTTAAAAGTTTAAAAGCATCTGTTTCTTCTTCTTCTTTTTTTGTTTTTTTCCGTTTTGGGTTTTGGTAATTTGTTTTCAAAGGAAGAAGATGATGACGTGGTGTGTAGTACAAAACACGTCCTGCCACGTGTGTGAAACGTGACAGATTGAAATTTAATTCTAAAACTATCCATTTAAATGTTTCTATAATTAGTTATTGTAATTTCACACTCTTCAAAAGTCCCTTTCTAAATCTTTCATTTTTATTTTAACATTTCTTCCTTTCTATCTCTTATTACCTACCAAATTTTATAAACATAAACTAACTATTTATGTTTATTAGTACAAAAAATAACAGTCTATCTTATAAAAAAAATGTGATATTTATATTTGAAAATAGTTTCAACTAAAGTAGAATTAGTTTATACAAAATATTGAGCCAAATAAATAATAAATTGTAGGGGAATTAGGTAATTAAATGAGGATGCAAAAAAAGAATGTTAGAGGTAGAGGTCAGAGATGGACCCAACCACTTCTTACCAAGTTTACTCCATCATCAATCATAATAGGTGAATTTCTTTTTGTTTCTACTTCGTCCCTACGTTTCACAATACTATCCTTGAGTTTTGAATTTAATATTGATTTAGTCTTTAGATTTTAAAATATTAAAATTTTGAATTTTGTCTCAACCTTATATTTTTAAGCTCAATTTTGAATTGTTTGAGTGAGTCAATGAGAAATCAAATGTATTCAACATAAGTTAAACAAGGAATCGTGTGTTGTGGGGATATGAACAATTAATTAAGTAGAGTGTTTTTTATTGAGATTTGAGAAAAGAAAAATGGGAGAAAAATCCAAAAAGAAAAAGAAAGAGGGTGGGATCATAATTGAAGAATAAAAAAGAAAAATGGAAAAAATGGCATTGGCACGTGAAGGATTGTGACTAAGCAAAATTAAAAATAGATTTCATAAATATTAATTATAATCCAATCCTAATGGGCCCTACCCACGTCCACGCCATCCATTCCGGGTCCCACCAGAGTTTAGTGGACCCTATTCTCCCACCCTCTTCATAAATGTTCAACCTCACCTTTTCCCCCAAATATTTTTCATATTTTACCAACCTTGGATTACAAAAAAATAATTGATTAAAAACAAAGGTTACAATAATGTCCATCAAATGACTGTTTATCAACAATCTATTATTCCACCAATCACAAAATAAATCCAAAATGTAATAAGAGAAGTCTGACGTTGCCAATAAAGGAATACATTCTTAGGATGTAACCTTAATTAAAGTATAGTAAAATCAAGTGAGAAAAACACTATTTTATGGCTACAATTATTAGAAAAAGATTATTAAAACTTTTTTTTATGTATATATAATGTGATATATTTTGATCATAAGTTTAGGAATGGATGGAAATGAATGTGTAAGAGATTTGATGAATGAATGGGTAATAGATACACAGAATGATAGGAAGTTTATTTATTTTGGGGAAGAAAGAGAGTGCCAAATTTTAAAAATCTTAGATGAAATAATGTGATGTTTTTTTTATATATATATATATAAAAAGAAAAATGAATGTTGGGAATTGAAATAGGAAGACCGGAATGGTCACTAATTGACCATACAATAATAGAATTCAAAAGGTGATGGAGCCACGCTTTTACCTTTGCCCCTTCATACTGCCTGCACCCAGGGAACTTGTAAAAATAAAAATAAAGGTGGGAATTTGAACAAGCTATGAAAATTTACTTATTTATTTTGTATTTTGACCTCACACCCTTTGGCCACATGCATGCTTTTATTCCTTGATTTAGCTAGAACATTGAGAGGGAGGAATAGATGAGAGGAGCTTATTAGAGGCAACTTAGCCGCTACACGTGCAATGATTGACAAAGGTAAGTGACACGGAGGTGAATTGTGTGGACGAAATTGTTGGATTTGACAAATGTGAAATTTTTCATTATTTTGTAGAAAGGTGGGTGACTCCAAATCTAAAGAAGGAGTTCACATCATTTGTTTACAAATGTCTTAATTAGAAGCACTTTGAACTTTAGTGTGTTAATTAACTCTAATTAAATTCCTTTTATATTCTCTAGGTGGAAAGTAAGTAAAAGGTGAAATCATTCTTTGTGATTATAGCAATTTTTCATAATGTTAATTTCTTTCTTGTTCATGGTTTTTTTTTTTCAAATTGGAAGTTTTTCATCTAAATTTATGTGTTTCTAGTTTTTATTGCTTTTGTAATTTCTCTATTATTCTTCCTGCTTATTATTAAGGCAGAATTGGGATGTTTCATCGAAAAAGAAATGGGAGGTTTGTTGCACACACCAGAGAAGGAATTTGAGTAAATTTTTTTAGTGATCTAGAATCAATATATTTTATATCAAGTTCGATAATGGTGTAAATAAATGTATTATTATAAAGTATATAATATAAACCAGTGTATCATCCTTAAGAATATAAAAAATATATTAGTCGAGTTTTTTAGCAATATAAATAAGTAGTATATCATTATCGTCTTTATTAACCACAAAGCAAGCAAGTGTATCAGAAATATAGATGAGTGTTTCACTATCAAGTTTGTCAACAATATATCAATCAAGTTTCTAGACAATATAAACGATAACATAATTATTAATTTATAGACAGAATATCAATCAAGTCCTTCAATACTATAAACTAGTGCATTATTATCAATTTTATCAACAATATATCAATCAATCATATTGACACATTATAAAGAAATGCATCATTATTGAATATATTAGCACTATATCAATTAAATATATCAGTCCAACTGTATCAAGTTTATTAGTAGTATAAACGAATACATGATTGATAAATTTATCAGCAGTATATCAGTTAAAGTGTATTATTATCAAGAATATGAATAAAGTGTATTAAGTAAAATAAAATAATATAAGAATAAGAATAAAAATAAAAATAAAACAAATAGAAGATATGAAATTATAGGTTTGATTAATGTAGAATTTCACTCACTTTTCTCAAAACATTCCATTTCACCTTAACAAAACACAATTACCATATAGTTAGTTGAAAAACTAGCTTGTACTTTTATTCATCTATTTATTTTTCTAACAAAAGACTTTAAAATGGTTTACGACGGAGTTGTTATATATTTAAACAGTATCTTTCTAGGTTTTCTTTGCATATCAACATAAATACAAATTAAGTCTCGTATATATTTCAACAAAAACTTAGTTCTACTGTCATTTTTATATATCAAAGAACAAAAAGGTTGTAGTTCAATTTTTTAAATCCTTAATTTGTAGTAAAAATAATGTATGGTATACATACATGGTATTAAAAAAACAAAAAACAAATAAAGGAACTTAATTTTATAAAATAAATCATATGAAGTAGAAATTTAAGGTAAGCTAAGGGATTAGAACCCAACTTATGAACTAAGAGAACCCAAACTAATGATTTTTTGCGTAAATATGGACCAACTAGAGTGTAAGTGGTTTTATTCAACATAACTCACGTACAACAAATAAATATCAAGTATCAACAAATAAGAAAGTTAGAAACCACCACCAAAAGAAAACATCAACCTCTTTCTTTGCCATATTCTACTCTTCCAAACTAAAAAAAAAAAAATCAAATAAATTGGATAATTGGTTCGTTCAAAAGTTAATTTTGTTGAGGGTTTCATAATTTAGTAAAAACAATCTAAATAAAAGATGTAAGAAGTAAAACTTAAAATTGAGTCTAAAAGGGATTAGAAAGCAAGTTTACCACTGGTTTAGTCGGTCATACTATGTCAAATATATATATAAGCATAAAGTTGATGGACTCAAGCCTCTTCGGCCCTATAGTAAATCTACAGGTGTATCTAAACACTCATGATTCTATTTTTTTTTAATTCAATAATTACATAATAGATAAATCGCGAACTATCGACCTTTGAAACATCTAGTCTAGATTGAGTCCAACAAATTAAAGTATAGAAAATACAAAAAATGATGAGATATACGTAATGATCGCAAAAGATGATGATAATAATAATATAAAAGAAAGAAAGTGAGGAAACATATGATGACTCTAAGTCGTAGAAGTCATATAAGCATTGATATAAATGAGAATTATTGAGAGGTATTCCCTTCTTTCTCAGGTTCTTTCTTTGATACCCAAAGACAAAGGATAAAAGGGCCCTCTCTTCATTTAATTTCTCCAGATGGATACAGTTCAAATCTCTCTGTCTCTCCTTCAATTTTTTCTTTCTTTATAAATTATAATATATATTCTCTCATTATTTACCCTCACTACTAACTACCTTATCATTAATTTAATTCCCTTTGCTTTATTAACATCATCTCATCTCATCTCACATTCATTTTTCTATTCTACTCGTTCTAACCCAACGTTATTCAAACATTTTAAAATACCAACCATTTTCTTAAGTAGTTTTCATTGATACGATAGTAATTGATAACAATTTTCTCAAATTGAAAGCAACATGAGTGATGACATCAAAAATAAACTTATAAAATGGTAGTTGGATATGAGATTTTTAGTTTTATCGATGTTCGTATGCTTTATGTTCTTTCCTCTTATTTTGAATAAATGGAAAAGGAAAAGAAAAGAAAAAAAAGAAGGTAATTTTGTGTTGGGAGGGGGATGTCACTGATGATGTTAAAGTAGAAATGATGAGGAAGAGTGTTTTTAGATTTTTCTTTACTTGACAAATAAGGAGATAAAATGTAATTTTTAAAGTATGAAAGGGGTAAATGATTATACTTTGGTGGGGAAAAAAAAAGAAGGAAAATGATTATTTACAATAAAAATATTTAAAACAAAGTGCATAAAATTACAAACTTACTTATTATTGTCAACTTAAAACCTAGTGATTGTGAGATACACACTCTCAATTAAAAAGTTTGTTCACAATCTATCTCATGAACTAAAAGAATCTTTTTTTTTTCTCTTTATTTTTCTTTTTTCCATTATGGTATTTATAAAATTTAAATAATATATAAAGTAGAAAAAAAAATAGTAACAAAACATCTATCAATGTTTAAAAAATATCAATTAGTATTAAATTTTGATCGTAAATCATAATAGCATTTTTAAACTCAAAACCTTGTATTTCAAACCATTTATATTACAAATGTGAATGTCATAGGTGGTGGTGGAGTTCACCATGTGGTGATCATCAAAAGAGGTGGTTGAAGGTTAGGTGAAAGTGGTCGTGAGAATGTGATGGTCGAAAGTTGATCAATAGTGATTATGAATAAAATTGGTTGAAGTTCAACATACAAATTAGAGATATTAATTACAATTTTCTTTTCAATTAATTAACATCTCTCTCTAAATCTCTTTTTTTAAAAGTTAGTTTTAAATATTTATCATAAACCAACTTATTTTTTAAATCACTTTTTTTTTTCAAAAATCAATTTTAGCCAATTATCAGATAATGCTTCTCAAAATTTTTAAAAATTTTCATTTAAAAAAACATTTCAAACACACCCAAACATTTAAATGAGTTGAGGTGACTTGTTTTTTAAAATAGTAATGAACAAAAACATTGTTACCGAACAAAAACAAGTCCGTCTTCTTAAAAAAAGAAAACTGAACTAAATTGTTACCGAACAAAAACACTTATTATTTTGATTTGAGAATTTAAAGTAAGGTGGAAGTATAGAAGACAAAAACATTCAAAATAAATTTTAATGTAATATTAGGAAGCAATTTGGGGGAGGAGGAATGAAATATTATACCTAAACGAAGGGGAAGAGGGCCTCTTGGAAAAGAAAAGAGTATGTTATTATTATTAGGACCATGAGAAAGTGACAGTTGAGGGATGATTCAATTTTTGACAAGTAACCTCACACCTAAATATTACGAACACTCCTCTCCTCTCCTCTGTATTACCCCCTAAATTGTGATATCATTCATTGCTTTCTCTCAATAACACACCATTTCTTTTTCTCATTTTCATTAGTGCACTTTACTCCATCCTTTTTTCTTTTATTTCTCATGCTGCCCCCTCCTAACTCCTGAATCTTTTCATCCTTCAACTTTCTTTACTCATTATTAAGAGTTCAAATATTGATTTACCGTGGTGAAAAAAATCACGAAAAAACAACCACAATATTTCAAAAAAACTCAAATTGTTAATAAAAATGCAATGAAAACCACGAGATTAATCTCTAACAATATTATGCTATTGATTGTTGAATACATCTTATCTAAGGAATCATCATCAAATGTTAAATTAGAAAAAAAAAATAACGGAATGTAGGAAGATGTCACTATTTGAATGATATGTTCTATAAAAACTATAGTGTAATGAGTGAAAAATTAACTTGAAGAATACAATAAGTATATATATGTTATATATATATATATATATATATATATAAGATTTGGGATATATGTGAAGATTTTTTTATTTTATTATTATGAAGCATATACATCCTTCAATTATTAAATGCTCATTCATTTGAATAATACGGTGTAGGTTTTTTTTTTTTTTTAAACTATTTATGGGTATGATACCTAATTGATTGATCAATCATTTTTGTTAAATTTAAATCTTCCTATTTGAATGCACACGTTATTTATCAAATCTGTCCTTTTTGGAACTTCCAAATATAGAGTTATAAATGACACATCACATCTTTGAATTACCTCATTTACCCTAAACAAAAACAAGAATTAGAAGAAGGAAAAACAAAGATAAAAATGAAAATGAAAACCTAGTCAATTGTAAATACAAGTAATTCATGAAAAAAAAAAAGGTATTGTTTATTATTATTATTTGATAAAAACAAACTATCTACTTTCATCTTTAATTTCGATACTTCTCTTTCAACATACCACGTAATGGCACAATTGGATTAGAAAAATTCTTATTTAACATAACATAACAACCCTTATTTACACAATATGATCTTTGACATTAATTACTTCATCTTTATAAACAATTATTATTTTACATTGTCCTACTCAACCCATTGGGAAGTACCACGAGTTTTAATAGTCATTTTTAATTATTTGATTATCTTTTTGCAGTTACATACAAGGTGAAAGTAGTCCAACTAATTATTAAAATTAATCTTCTTCTTTAGATAATCACTACTACAAATTTGGCTTTATTTGATATGCAAAGCATGTCAAAACCTATTTTATTTTCTCACACTCACCCTAGGTTCGTGTATATTAGCATCTTCATGATCTTGACTTTCTCTCAACGAGGATTGTCCTAACAATTATAACATTGATATCCAAATTTATAAACATTTGATTATAACAGTTAACTTTTAAAAAAGTAATCTTGTATTTTATTGATATATAGACAGTTAATTGAAAAAAAAATAGTAAAGCTTTAAGAATTCCGTTATCGAGGGTTCGAATTTCATGCTTTCTAAAAAATAGTTTTCTTGATGGGAATTATCATTTTTTTCCCATCAAGATTTTATTTTTCTTGATAGACCTTGCCCATGATTTTTTTTTATCTTTGTCCATTAAGAAACCTTAGACCCATCAAGAAAATTCTAAACTCATCAAGAAATCCAAAACAAATATTTCAATTCTTTTTCGATGATGACCATTGCAAATCAAGAAAATTCATTCATTGATGGGTCTCGTCCATCAAGAAAATCTATCTAACATGATAGACATTGTCAATCAACTAATATATCATTTTTGATGTTTATTGTACATCGAGAAATAGTTTTGTTGACAGTTAGTTTTTTTTACGTTTGTGGACCATCAACAAAATTAAGGAAACTTTGCTCATCAAGAAAATAAAAAAATAATTTTTTTAATGTTTTTTTGGTATTTCTTCAACAAAATAAGGAGACTTTTGTTGACATACATGATTGTCAAGGTAAACTTATATCTAAGAGAAATATTTTTCTTAATGGTCCTTTGCCATGACCGTAAAGAAATCAAAATTTGGGTACGTTAAGAAGGACCAAATTTATAACAGTGAGTCTTTGAAAGGTGACAACGACTTATCATCACATACAATGTACAAAAAAATGTAAAAATGTAGAAAAGAAACAAATACAAATCTAAGATGAAGAAACTATATTTTAAACATTTCCTTAAAAAGGAAGAAGCATGTGATCTAAGTAACAAGTGTTTCCCACTTCCCATTATATAAACTCATTGATACTAATTTATTGTGATACATCATTATATTATTTTGCTATATTTATAAGAATGATTGTTGTGAAGAGTGGAAAAGAGAGATTAAAACTGAGGAAGGAAATGTTGTTGAAGAAATAGGAAATGCCAAAATTAGCCTGGAGGGTTAAACGAACATGAGCCAGTGAGAAAGTGAAACGTGTGCAGAAACCTAAGGAAAAGAAAAGCAGCAGGAAATCCAACCGTACGATATAGGAAAGTACTAAACACGCCCATTGGCAGCGCGTATTTCTCTATTCTTTCCCTTTTTGTCCAAACAACTTTTGCTTTCACCAATCCCCCTCTACCCTATATATCTCTTCAAACAAAGTTTATCGTTGATAAATGTTGATACAAATATGTTAATGTCTTTATCGTTCAACTCACGGTGATGAAAATTGATAGAACCATATCTTTGATAACATTAGTGATTGAAAACCGATACAAGTGTCTACTGTTAATAAAGGTCCATAAAAAAAATTGTCAGTGTTTATAGTTATTGTTTTATCTTTCAAAATTTGGAAAGTGTGTTTTTTAACTTTTGAAAGTTCTAAAATTACTAAACTCTAAAAAAAGTGTCTTAAAATTCTATTATCAGACATTTTGAACGAATGTTGTTAGTATTTTATGCAAAATATCCTTTTAAATTTTTAAAAGTTAAAAAAATATCCTTAACGTAACGTAATTCAAACCGTATTCATAAATAACTAATGGTAACAATTCTTTGGTATTGTTGACATGAAATACCAAATTTGTATTTTGTTTATATAATTTAGCGATACGCATTTTATTGTTGATTATTAGAATTATTCAAATTCACAAATCTACTAAAAACAAAATTGAACGTTTAGATCAATATACACAAAATTTTAATCTATATTATATTCGATAGATTGATTATTATTATTTTTTATTTGAGTTTGACAAAGACCCTATTAGACTATTGTAAATATTAAAGGATCAAAGAAACCGAAACTTCAATGTTTAGAGACTTTACTTATAGTTTAACTTTTTAGTATTATTAAAACAATCAAACAGAATAGTGAATTTGAACATCTGACTTTTTCATTGAATTACATAAAATTCCAACATATTGTTAGCCATTTTCTTTTATCAATTACTGCCTAAACTTGTAAGATTTTAACACTAAGTCCTTTAAATATTGCTTAAACTAATTTCTGAAGCACCGCTAACTGTTGCTAATTGCATGAAAAAATATGAAAATTTAGTATTCCAGTCTTTGCCTCCAAATGTTTACATAAGTGTTTAGCTGTTCATCCCCATTTGAGGGAAACAAAATAATGTAAAAAGAATTGAATTTTACTGTTACAATCCTATAATTGGATTGTTTGATTAGAAAATTATTAGTTTATAAGAAATATAAAAATATTCTCTAAAAAAATTTCAAAACTGTAACTTATAATTCATTTGTAAGTTTTGTTTTTAGTAACATCCACTAGATGAAAAGTTCGAACCCACTCGTACTGATAATCAAAACATACTATTATTCATTGTATCTCAATACGTCTTTTTAATATTATGTTAATTGATAACCATTCTATTTATTGAACTTTTATACAAATAAGAATTAATTTGGAGTTGAGGAATATGAAATTTGTCAAACTTTTGAAATGGTGTAAACAAAATCTTAAACACTTAGATCGGCGTTTCGAGTTCTTTTCTCTTAACTATCTATCTACGGCAGAATTTTTCAATGGTCGATAAAATGAAAAATGGTTCAAGAATGAAATTTGAAAAGAAGAAGAGAAAGAGAGAAAGATGAAAGAAGAAATTAAGGAGAATTGTGTTAATTTTGATTACGAGAGACGTATGGAAAAATTAAGAAGTGTTTGAATGAATTATGGGAAGTTAAGTTGTAAGGTTAAAAGTGATAGTAATTAGTAGAATGTTTATGTTTGGGAAACTATCCTGAGCTCCAATGGGTAATGCCAATAACATCCTTCTCCTCCAGAGTACAAATTGCTTTTTTCAAAATGGAAAATAAAAACAGTTCCAGTTTTCTTTTCTTTTCCTTTGTCTAAATTCTTATTTTTTTAAAAAAAAAGTTTGATTTTTACTGAGGTTCGATAAAACTCCCAGTTTCAGGTCCCTTCGTTTCTTCAGCTCCCACTTTCCCTCTCTCTCTCCTTCTCTCACTTTCTCACTCACTTCATCTTCGTCTTCACTTAGTCGCTGCATTTCAACCAAAATACTCCCATTCACTTCCTTCCACTACTATGGACAAAACTGCCACCGAGCCTTGGCGTGTTGAGCCGCCACACCCTCTTTCCTCTGCCGTCTACCGC
>JBBPDI010000022.1:4561446-4571839 GCA_037974545.1 Cucumis variabilis
TTGATGTTTTACAATTATGTTGAGAATGAAGATATATTCTATATGCACGTTTTCTTCAAATTTTCTTTTAAAATGTTTCTTGATAGATATATATATAGTAGTACATCAAATCAAACATATGCTTAATTAACCCTGAAGTACATGTGTGTGTGTGTATTTGTTGTGTTATGACATTATTGTCAACTAGAAAAATAATGGAAGATTTGGAGTAAACATATCTTGTGACGAAAAATAGCTAAAAAAATAATGGAAGATTTGGAGTAAACCAACTGCAAAAAAGATTAAATTATTTTAGCAACAAAATAAGAAAATCAAATAAAAAACATAAATTAATAATTTAGTTGAATAAACTTACTTGTGGTGAAAAAACGAAAATAAAATTTGGAGAGGAACCAATAGTTTTTTTTTGGTGAAAATGGAATGGATGAATGATTTTTTGGGTGAAGAATGGAAGATGTGAGTGATTTTTGATGTAGGATGAAAGTATATGAAGGTTTTGTTGAAGAAAATAGAAGAAGAATGGCGAAGAGGACCCAAGAGAAAGAAGGGAAGAAGAAGAAATTTTTTTTTGATGAGACGAACGACAGAATGGACCAAAATTAGGGTTTTATAAAGGAGAAGTTGTGTACCCGATACACGACTTTCTGCCGTTACACGACAAAATTTAATTCTGTCAGTCGTCCGTGCGGCGCGTGCATCTGTTGACTGCCAAATTGGCAGTCAATGATACTGTTCAATGCCAGCTTACATGTCAGGCGTGCAGGTGTACTAGAGTCGTATACCCTAATTTTGACAATATTTTCACCCCTACCCTAAAATTGTAAATTGTTTTGAAAAATACATTATTTAAAAAAAAATTCAAAAAATGCATATGTTACTTTGTTCTAATGTTTTAAATCACTTATAACTTTTTAAGTAATGATTATTTAAGAAGTGAAATTCTAAAGTTGAAATAAAAAAAACAATTATTTAAATAAGAAATGTCAAAGAAGGCAATAGAGAATCACACGTACCATTCTATTTCTCTTTATTAATTTTCAGTTTTTATATATATTTTTGTATTATTTAATTAAAGTGACTTTAGTAATCGTCTCATTTTTGTTTTTTAAAATTTAAGTTGATTGATATTTCTTTGGTTTATAAGTTTTTCTTTCTTATCCATATCTATTTTCTAACAATGCAAATTTTGAATACTGAAAAAATCAAGATTTTCTTATCCAATTTTAGCAAAGTCCAAATAATTTTTTTTTTATGAAAATAAAGAAAGTATAAAAAAAACAAATTTATTTAAGATTAAAAAACAACTTTATTGTAAAAAGTTAGAAATAAAAAATAATTATTAAACAAACCTTAAGTATTTGAAAATCCATGTTAGTAAATCATATACAAGGTTCATATATAGATTTGATGCCTATATATCTTCATATGTCATAAAACAAAAATTCTTACTAAGGTATAAAATTGAACATTTATAAATTTATATGATCAATTTAAATATTAAAATAAGATAGTTAGATGTAATGTAATTGTTACTTTGAACTTTGAAGTGGGAGGAAAGGACAAAGTTATGAGTGGTTGGAGGATGAGAAAAAGCAAAGAAATCCCCAAAGGACAACTTTTTTCTAAGGCACTTTAAGTTTAAGGGGACTTAGTATATTATCATACCTTATTTGTGCTTTTATGATATATCAAATATACATAAACATAGTATGTAATTTGTATTACACATTTACATTTTTTATGAGAACATAAGATTGGTCTTGATAGTAGAATTTTAAGAAAATAATTGTTTTTATTAAAAGGTTATACAATTTCATGTATGCACCATTCTCATGAAAATCAATTATATAACTTTAAATAAAAATTACAAAATATTCAAATTTTATCAAACAAAGTTTCTCATTTTTCAACTTTGTCAAACATCTCTACCTTAACATTTTAAGTTTTTTCTTTAATCTTAATTCAACATTCAAAGAATAATTCAATTTTTTTTTCTCCAAAAAAACCCAAATTATGGAATTGAAAAAAAAATTCACTCAAATCCAAAAGTTAAATATACATATATATATATAGTAACAAGAAAACACAAAAGTAAAAGATAAAGAGAATTTCTCATGCCATAAAACATAACTCACTTCAATGTCCATTCAATTCAAACAACGGCGGCTCACCTGTCATCAGTGAAGCTCTGCAGCGAGAGTCATCATAAGAGCTACAAAAATCGAACACCGCCACCCACCAGAGTTAAGAGCAATAGCGACAGAGAATGACAAGAATTGAGATGACGAAAGAGGCATGTCCGACACCATTTCATACTTCATTGTGTTTTCTTATAGCAAAAAATCTGATGTGTTGTTTATGAAATTTGGATTTAGGATTATTGTTTGAAGTTGGAATATTTTCCAAAACTAAATTAGTTTTTAGGTGAAGTTTAAAAACTTTTTCTCTTTATTAATTTTGTTGATGGTTTGAAGATGGAAAATAACACAAATGTACAAAATTAGTTTTAAATAAATTTAAAAGGATACTTACATAGTTACAATAAGATTGATTAAGAATCTAAAAGCTTTGATGTTGGATGAGATTATCAATTATGTGCAGTCATTACAAAACCAACCAAGTTGAGGTAATTATATTTTAGAATAAAATTAGAAGAAAAAAATATGGTTTACTTTGGCTAGGCTAAAAGAAAATGATTGATGTACAATCAAACAAAATGTTATAGCTTAATTAGAGGAACAAAATCATACAATATAATTTCCTTCATCAAATTCTCAAGGTTGACTTTAACTCCCAAGCTACCTATGCATATCCCAATTGATTAGAAAAGAGCTAAAAACTTCTAAATATCAAATTAGTCAATTTAATTATTTTATGAGAAGCATCCTAATCAATTTAACTAAGTCACATTATGTTTTCAGAATGCTATAACGAATATTCAATTTTCAAGTGCCTAATTAAAAAAATTCTATGATTTCCTTCTAGTTCAGTGGAGCAATGCTCTTCTTTGTCAACCACAAAGATTAACACAAGTCTATCTAACATTTTCTTCCTCAAACATTAACCTATAATTACATGTGTCACATATTATATATTAATCTAAAGCATATATCGAATTGCACTTTAAAGCATTTGTTTATAATATGTAGAAGTTATCTATTCATTATGTATAACTCCAATGTAGGAGAGTTATCATTTAATTATTTAAAAATTTTAATTTAATAAATTAATTAAATAATTAATAACCAAATCAACTAATTTATATATATAAATTAACAATTAATTTATTAAGTAAATTAATAATTGACTAAATCTAATTTAATTAATAATAACACTTAAATCATATTTAAATAAATATCTATAATTTAAATAATTTAATTCATTCATATTAAATTAAATTAAATAATTAATTCTCCAATTAATCAATTACCAAATAAAATATCACATATTTAATTTAACCTACATTTAAATCATATTTAATTGTATTTATTTCATAATCTTTAGTTTAAATATATATCTAATACACATTAATTTTAATTAAAATCTAATTCATATTAAATAAATATTTGAGCTCACTTCAAATGTTTTATTCTCTTATAAATAATTTTAGAATCTATTTCAAAATTAAATTTATATTATAAAATTTAATTAAAATATAAACTTTATATTATAAAATATCATCATATTGAACCATTCAAATTTCATCCAAAATATTATAACCACATTACCCTTTATGCGCTAGAAAATGAACCTAATGAATCTACGATAAAAAATTACAATGAAATGAGATTTATTGAGTAAAACTCATTAACTACATTAAGTAATATCTATTAACAGTTTGTACACTTCAGTAAAGACTTTATAACTAACTCTTCTCACTGTAGTATATTTACCTGTTCATAGATATAGACCAATAACAAGTTAGTCCTTCATGAAAGTTTATGTAATATTAGGATGGTCAAATTATCGTTTTACTTCAGGGTTACTTCTTAATTAGTCCTTAAGTATCAGTGCTCCTTTAATGAATAACACATTTATGGTCCAACCAATAAACCGAGAAATCCCTTTTATGCTATAGAGAGAGTATGATCCTTTGTTCAAATCATGAATACATCACTTGTGGGAACACTCGCCTACTAATTAACCTAAAGTCGAGAAGAAGCAATTTTCATCTTGGGTGATTATGTTTCCAACTCCCTACTTGGTCTTGTCTCCAAAATGGTAAACTTATTGAGCCAATAATCTAGCCACTCTCACACTACAACAAGTCGGGATTTTTTCGACTCAGAAGGATGTTGGCAAAAGTAAAGAATGGCGTTAGCAAAAGTTCTCTCATCATAATCTTGCACGTCAAGACGATTGCCGAGAAACCCACGTCGGGAGACCCATTCTCGACGAGCAAAGATCAAAGCATGTGACACCTATTTTTTCGACGACTGAATCACATCGTAGAAACCACACTTCCGACATCAGCATGTGACATCAAACATAGGACTCTATCAATGTATCTTCAGGTGTCGAAAGAAGACTTCTCTTGACATTACGCCGTGAAACGTCTCCCTGGCGTGCTCAAGAATGCGTCGGGGAACGCCACTATTTCCTAAACGCTAGTTGCGTCAGGAGTTATTTTAGGTATTTTTTTAAATTTCTTTCTTCAATCATGCACTATTATGTTCGGTTACAATTCAATTTAAATTAAATAAAATTTATAAAACCGAACAACCAAATTACTAAATAATTATATAAAATATCAAATCAAAATTAAATATATTATATTTAAACGTTACATTGTCTAACAATTTCGAATGTTTGAAAATAAATTACATAAAAAAATTAACATAATATGGTTGCTTAAGGGATAAAAGTCCTTGACAGAGAAATATTTAACAAAATCATTTGAAACTCAAATTAATTGAGAACTAAAAAATATCAGTGCATTGAAAAAATATTTACAGAAACAAATTTCTAAAACCTAAAGGCTTTCAATAAGTTACACAGAGAATTACAGAGAAAGAAGACTTACATCATCGACGATTCTGAATATGTCAAATGCCAAACTTGGATACCACCACTCGGAGACCTCCCTATTTTCTGAGATGAGATTGGTTTGTGGGAACTAATTGGAATGAAAAAAAAATTGAGAGAATCTTTAACTAAATTCCTAGAGAGGCAAAGGCTCGGATTGAAAAATGTATGTGTCTAATGTGTAAACTATTTTAGTTTGAGAATGAAATAGTAGTAAACATTGTAGCAACGAATAAAAAATAATGAACGTAAAATAATAAAAACTCTAACAAATAGTAAATATATCGTAACAAATAATGATTTTTAAATAGTGGTAATTGTAGTTAATTGGAGAAAACAAAATAGTATAAGATAGTTATTATAATCTTATATAGTTCTTATTACAAACAAGTTCTAAAAATTCAAAAGAATTCTAAAAACAAAAAGTACATATAAAGTTTACATGTATAATTTGAAAATGTAGTTTTAATAACGATGGACGCGAGGGATGATGAGTAAATCCACCTAGGAGACAAAAGCTCAAAGGTGCAAGTGCTCTCTCCACCTTTAAAGAAAAAAAGTGTATCATGTAGTACACCTTTACACACAAATTTTTTTTTGAGACTAAATTAAATTATAACTTAACCCTCATATAAATTTATCCTCGATCCCTAACATTTTTTGCGATTTGCCGAAATCGTTATATTAATTAAAAAAAAAAATTAAGTTGAAGGAAGGGAGAACAAAACAAACCAAAACTACCATCATTTTCCTTTCCTGTTGATTTTGCGAATTCTCTTTCTTTTTTGGTGTGGGGTTGTCTAATTTTACATTTAAACAATGATTCAACGTTGTTATATTTAACACTTTATGTCTCCATCAATCTCCATCTCCTGAAATATTTATTTGTACATAATTCAATGAATGTTACATTGTCGTCACACCTAAAATTTTCTTCTAAAGAGACAAATGTGTATTATCTTATCTTTCTCCCTAAATAACATTAAATCTACAAAATAAGAGTCTACAATACGCTACACCCAAATCATTTGAATACATTCATTCTTATATAATTTTTTTCTTTTAGATATTATACAAAATCGTATGTTATTAACATTTATTAGACACGTCATTACTTAATTTATTATTTTATATGGAATAAATCCTTATAATTTTTTATATTATACAAATTTTTTTACTAACAAAAAAACACACTTATGTAATAATTGACTAAATAAGATTTATAACATAAGATCTCATTATTATTTTTTCATTAATCTAAGTTTTTTGGACTATATTGTATATAGGTGTTTAATTTGATAGAATTATCTTTTCATAACAGTGGACTTTGTTACTAACTAAACCATGATTTTTTTATAATATAATTTGATAGGTAGTTGTGTTATACTATGGTTTACCTATATGTAATACATTATATTATTGAGAAAAAAATATGATGATATGTAAGATCTATATATGATAACAAGTAAGGGTATTGACTAAATTTTAATAACTTCTAATATAAGCCAATTGTATTATAAATTAATTAACTCTAAAAAGTTCGACGGTCCTTACAATATTTCAATTTCCAATATTCATTGCCACAAATAATTTAGGGATGATAATTTTATATTACAGTTGAAATTAAAAACCCTAATGATCTCATTGGTAAGACCATATATGAAAGAACCTTTATAAATAATTTTGTAAAGTACCTTTGAAATCATCAATATATAATCTCTCTCTCTTAAACTATACATTTAATTAATATATGATTAGTCTTTTTTATGATACCATGAATAATTAAGTAGGTTTTGCCCTAGGTAGGTCATCAAAGTAGGCCTTTTTTCTATTTGCAAAGAGATATTTATTTATTAAAAAAAGTAATACATTTACTATAGCCTTTTTTCTTTTATTTTTTATTTTTTATTTTTTATTTTTTATTTTTTATGTTTAATAAATAAAAAAATACGTGGATGTTTCATCAACTTCATTATTATGATATATAGGTGGATTAGTTTGGAATCCCTATGAGTTTAGTTGGAATATTTTAGGGTAAGTTTTCAGTCCCTTTTCTTCTGTTTTTTACTTTGGACAATTTGAAACAAAATAAATGCCAAAAGCCCAAAAACAATTATTACCAATCACTATTCTCCCTTACTCTGTATAAACCATGTTTCATATGTTTTATTAAAAATAATCTATTTTTATTTACCCAAACCTTCGATATTATTATGATCACGAGCGTGTAGACTTATGTTCAATTGGATTAATTTTATAAAATAATCTATACTTATAATATTTCATGAAATAATTTATTGATTGAAACTTATCTTTAATTCTCTTGATCCTTTATCAAACTCAATGACATTTATTTACTTCTAGATCAATCCATAACGATTATTACGAGTGTGTAGACGTTAATTTTATGGAATAATCTATACTTATAATATTCCATAGAATAATCCACTCATTGAACTTATCTTTAATTCTATTAACCCTTCGTCAAATTCAATATCCTTTATTTACTTCTAGATCAATCAATAACGGTTTTTATGTCAATAAATTCTCAATTGAGTTTAATTTGTCATCTTATAATAAAGGAGTTAAAATTTAGAAGTTTCACTTGCAAACTTATTTAAAAAGTGTGATAAATTTTCAAATGTCAAAATATAAAAAATACTTGATTACACGTAACTTCAGGTAACCTACTAGTTCCTAAATTAAAACTTTTTATGATAAAATAATTATTTAAATTAAATTATTATTTTATTAATATAGGATAAATAATAGGTTACATAGAGATAGGTGTAACTATACTTAATCATTACGGAGGAGTAGAGAGTAAAATAAAAAATAAATAAATAAAATTTAGAGTGGAATGGAGTTTAGGATAAAAGATAGAAAATAGTACAGCCTACACCAACAAAATTAAATTACCACATTTATTATATACTAAGCTCTAGAGATGAATTTGTAGATTCTTTAAAGAAAATATTACACCCTCATTACTCTCATTACTATGAATGTGACAAAAGATAAGATATGACCTCTCATCTACCCCAAGAAAAATTGTGAATGAAAATCCCTTTGATCAAACAAAACTTGTGTTGTGAATGGAAAATGACACTTTTTTTCTTTCCCATTATGTATATTCTAAAGCCCCACCTTTGGCCTCTACTTTTAACCCTTTCTTTTCATTGGCCAAAGTCTTGAATTCATGGTTTTCTTTTATTTTATTTTATATCATCATTATTATTTTTTTTTGGAAATGATCCAATGTTTCAATTAATTTATATCTAAAATGGCTAGTATATTAAAATATAGGAAAATTATCAAAAATAACAAATTTGACAAAATATTTACAACATATAAGATTCTATCAATAATAAATATTGATAGATATATTTTTCTGTCAATGGCATCGATAGACAGTGATAGAAGTCTATCAATTTCTATCAGTGATAGAATCCAAAATTCTTTTATAGGTTGTAAATATTTTAATTTATTTTGTTATTTTTAAAAATGCTCCTAAAATATATCATTATAACCATAAAATGGTTATAATATTTATAACCATCAAAACAATTATTATTATCATATTTCCAATTGAAAGATTAATTTTAAATCATTACAATGATAATCATTCCCAATAATCTCAAACAAATGACTATCACATCCGCATTTTAGTTAAAATAGTAATAAAGCATTTTCTTTGAGCAAAAAAAGAAATATAAACTTAAATATCGAACATCTTTCAATTTGAATTGATGCATAGTGAGGTGAAGTAACAATCTAATTAAAGAATATAAGTTAACCTTTTGAACTTTTGATAATTACGGTCGAGACCCCCACAACATGTTTTACTTCTTAAATTTCCATTGACACAATAAAGTCTATCACAATAGACAACTCAAAATTGTGCTATTTAAGATCATGCACATATAAAACCTCGAGTCAACCTGAAAGCTCTAGAAAAAAAAATCCTTAAACTTTTTCGTAGAAGGCGGCCACACCTTCACAATCAAGTTTACTGTTTCATCAAAATTCTATCACAATAGATCACTCAAAACTGAGCTATGAAGACTTCACATCATGTCCATACTAAGATCAACTTAATCAAGTTTGTCAAAGAAAAACCACTCAAATAAAGAACTAATTAAAATGTTTGAGTCCCATACTTGTTGATCATTAAATAAAGGATCTGCTAAATTCCACTCAGACCTAATATACTTCAATAAGGTAATTCTCTCATTCAACAATCTTTTCAAGTTCCATGTTTCATGCGATATGCCACAATGGTATATAGAAGCAACAAAGCGTGAATACATATACACAATGATATATCTAAAATAAAGTTAAAGTATAGAAGCTCCCTACAATGGTCATCTCCCATTAGGGTTATAAGTCATTTATACACTGATGTCCCCATGCAGTAGTATATCTCTCATTAAGAACACATAACTTACTATTTCATTCTATATATGTTAACCAATTTGCATACACTAGCTAACTCTCTAATATGGTAGAAAATTACTGAAATGCAAATCGTAATCTATTATATCTTTAAGATATCTTAATAAATGACAAAGAACAATAAAAATAATCTTTATCAGGATTATATATATATATACTCAATCTTCTCACAACATATGCAATATCGTTAAATCTTGTATAGTTTATAAAAAACATAATACTTTTCCTATAATCTTTGCATATTCAAATTGAGAAACAATCTCGTTTATTTTTCTTAAAACTCATACTAGCGAGCATCATAAGGTGTTCTTACAAGAGCATCATTAAACTATCAAATATCTTTAATAGTATTCAATGTGTGATTGGCATAAATTAAAACATTCTCAATAATACTAAGCGCATCATTTTAGTCTCACATAAATCTTTCACTTCAAAATGTGAGGACCTAAATAACTTTATAGCATAATTACTAACATTTATGTTTGTATCAAAGATCGATATATTATCAAAAATACAAATAGATAATCACACAATCAACTCCAAACAACTTTTAGTAAACACATTTATCAATAATTCACTTTTAAATTAAAGACACTGTTTACTAAAGTAGTGTTAAAAAAATTCTTATCAAACTCTTAGGAAATGAGTTAAAGACAATAAAGAAATTTGATTCTTTTAAGTTACTATGGATAAATATCATGTTTGCATACACTTGATGTATTAGAACACCATATATAACTACAAATGCTCTTAACACTACAAGAAAAATGGCCTACAACGACAGTTTTTTCTGTAGTGAAAAAATTCATGACAATTATTTAGAGTCATAGTATCGCCAGTCGTGGAAAGTCCATCCATGACATTTATTAAAAACTGTCACAATAAGTTTTTTAATGACAACAAATAACTGTCA
>JBBPDI010000022.1:4611264-4621574 GCA_037974545.1 Cucumis variabilis
AAGCTTAAACCGTCCTTTATCGCTTGATTCTTATCCTTTAGAATCACAAGATGTCTTTCCCCAGACGACATGTGCTCAGTAAAGTAAACCATTTTCCTGCAAAAAAAAGTTAATAAAAAAAAAAATAATAAAATCCGTTAACACAAGAAAAAAAAGTTTGGACCACATTGCCCTGAAAGAAATAGGGGGCATTAAAAACTTAAAACAACAAAAAAACGGTGACATTTATTAAGGTCTGAACAACCCAGGTGGTCATCCCCGCGAGTCCCAATCGAACGGTGGATGTAGAACAAGCAGTTTAGACCGTTCTGAGGTCAGCCCAGGTGGTAA
Source organism: Cucumis variabilis (assembly GCA_037974545.1). Taxonomy (NCBI): domain Eukaryota; kingdom Viridiplantae; phylum Streptophyta; class Magnoliopsida; order Cucurbitales; family Cucurbitaceae; genus Cucumis; species Cucumis variabilis. Next base: position 4,611,595 of record JBBPDI010000022.1, read on the forward strand.
TCCCCGTGAGTCCCAGTTGGATGGTGGATGTTGAACAAGCAGTTCAAACTGTTCCGGGGTAGGCCCAGATGGTCATTCCTGCAAGTCCCAGTCGAATGGTGGATGTCGAACAAGCAGTTCAGACTGTTCTAGGATCGACCCAGGTGGTCATCCCCGTGAGTCCCAGTCGAACGGTAGATGTCGAACAAGCAATTCAGACCGTTCTGGGATCGGCCCAGGTGGTCATCCCCGCGAGTCTCAGTCAGACGGTGGATGTCGAACAAGCAGTTCAAACCGTTCTGGGGTTAGCCCAGGTGATCATCCCTATAAGTCCCAGTCGGACGTTGGATGTCGAACAAGCAGTTCAGACCATTCTGGGGTCGATCCAGGTGGTCATCCCTGTGAGTCCCAGTCGGACGGTGGATGTCGAACAAGCAGTTTAGACCATTCTGGGATCGACCCAGGTGGTCATCCCCGCAAGTCCCAGTCAGACGGTGGATGTCGAACAAGCAGTTCAAACTATTATGGGGTCGGCCCAGGTGGTCATCTTTGCGAGTTCCAGTCGGCCAGTGGAACAAGCAGTTTAGACCGTTCTGGTGACGGCCCAGTGGTCATCCTTGCAAGTCTCAATCAGATGGTAGACGTCGAACAAATAGTTCAGACCGTTCTGGGATCGGCCTAGGTGGTCATTCCTATAAGTTCCAGGCAGACAATAACAAACTCCATATGTGTAACAAGACGGTTACATGGTCACCCACCTTTAACAAAATACTTGAAGATTGATAGTTGGGAGGAGCCTTTCAAATCAGATCTGAAAGTTTCTTTGAAAAAAAATTAGTATATAACACATGTGTAAAAAAAAGGTAAAAAAAAAAGAGCAAAGAGGCAAACAGAAGGAGAATAAAAAAAGTTTGTTTATTTGGTTAAAAAAAAATGTGTTTAAATAGCAAAAAAATTAAAAAAAAAAAAAGAAATAAAGAAATAAAGAGAATGAAAAAAAAGTGGAGAAAGGGAATTAAATAAAAAAAAAAGAAAACCAAATTTTTGTATTGGAGATGAAGAAGATTGTCGCATGCGTTGTTCGCTGTCACAACTGTCAGGTCCGTCATTGCTGAAGATAATGCTTTAGCCTCAACACCTGGACCAAGCAGCAGTGTCGTAGCAAGGAAATAATGGATGAATTCTAGAGATAAAGTACGGCCAACAATTTTCAAGTTTTCATCCATACAAGAAAAGAATGGGTGAATGCATGATACAATGATTTCAATTTATAGGAAGAAAAAAAAACTAAACTTTGGAGTAAATATGTGAGAAATCTCAACAAATCTCAACTTCCTCCTTAAATCTACTCCAAATTGAATGAAAATGGGTTACGATATTCTTTTTTATTAAAAATTTTTTTAACAAATTTGTTAAACTAACCTTGCTTTTTTTAAGGCTTCTTCTTGCATAAATATATATATATATATATATATATATGTTTTCTTAATAATAAAAAAATCCATTTCAAATTGAGTAAAACAAATGGCAATATCTCAATTTTTATAAATCTCAATCTCCCGTTAAATTCATTCACTAAAAAGAAAAAAATCAATTCCATTAAAAAAAAAGTCATATTTCAAATTTTTTTTATTGAAAAAAAATGTGAATGAAATTCAAAATTCACCAAACTTCATATACTATTTTAACCACACTTATGTCCAAATGCATAGTGTGATTAATTTGACATATTAACTGAAGCCAAAGTCAAGAACAGATCACTTGTATTTTCAGTTTCAGTTTATCATTTTTGAGATTCACCCCCATTAACGTGCACAAATCTCGAAAAGGGGGCATTTGTTGAGCAAGAATTTTGGCCAATCAGAAGCTGCCACGTCATCAACGAAAGCCCAGTTTTATTTTGTGGAAATAACAGACCGAACCGAGTAAATAATACCGCTCGAGACTAAAGGTCGACCACAATTATAGCCCATTATGAATTCTGGGCTAAGAAAATATTAAGTCCAAGGCCAAGCCCGTGAAGAAATGGGCCTAAATCTAAGCTCAAGCTCAACAAGCAAATGGGTCCAAGCTCAAGCCCAACAAGCAAATGAGCCAAACTTCAAACCCAACAAGCAAGTGGTCCTAAGCCCAAGCCCATGAGGTTTCTCTATAAATAGAGACCTTTGCCACTCATTTAAGGAATCTTGGATTGAAGGAAGTACTAAAACTCTGACGAATTGAAGATTCAAACTTCTACAAAGCTCCCAAGACGTGCAAAAATCAACATCTTCTGAAAGACTGAAGACTTGGAAGATTAAACTTTCCTTGAATTCCAGAAGATCGAAATTCAAATCGACTTGCAACTACAACATCTTGAAGACTGAAGACTAAGAAGTTCTAAAGTTTTATCTTGTATTCGAGAGAAAGCATCAAAGGAGTAAATACTACAGATTGTATTCACAATATTCATCAATATATATATCAAAGTTCAATTTCACGAAATACATTTCTTCGAAATCTCGTTTGAACAATAACCTTTTCTTCTTCCAATTTCAATAACTCTTTCTTATTTAATTTTAGAAAACCATTCATTTCGTAGTTTCTTCTTTCTTCTTCCTTATTTTTCTGTCACCTCCTTTCTTCTTTTCTTTTTTTTTTTTCGTCTTCATCTCTAAATAAAATAGAGATGGAATAACACGATGGATCTAAAGAGGTGGATAACCCATCAACTCTACATGTTTGGATCATCATCGCCATATAGCCAAGATGGGCATTGGGCAGTGAAAACAATTCATCTGACAAACTACTCTAATGGCCACGACTTCTTCATCTTCTTTAGCCTCAGATTCCTCATCTCTTATGTTGTTCACATTCCTCATCTTCGTTCACATTCCCCATTAATACAAACCAATAAACGGAAAACAATGCAGAATATTTATAATATATTTCTATTTAAAAAATAATAATTTAATTTAGCTATTTTATTAGAATTTTTTTTTGTTTTTTTTTAAAATTTGAATTTTAATACAAATTAAATTAATTAGATTTATGAGATATTCTATTTGAAAAATAATAATTTAATTTAGCCTATTTTGTTGGAAAAAGATTTTGTTCGTTTTTAATAATTTATATTTTAATACAAATTAAATTAACTAGATTTATGGATATTTCATTTGAAAAATAGTAATTTAATTTTGCCTATTTTGTTGGACAAAGATTTTGGTTCTATTTTTAAAAATAAATTGTATTATTTAATAAATAAAATGAACTAAATTTATGAGATATTTCATTCAACAAATAATAATGTAATTTAGTCTATTTTGTTGGAAAAAACCCAAATAGAAAATATTTTCTTTTTAAATTGATTTCTTTTCTTTATCCGAACAAACAGCTAAATGGAAGCAAAAAGATTGTAATCTAAATGGAAGCAGAAAGATTGTAATTAAAAGGATTGAAGAAGAGCGAAAGATCTTAGGTAATAGGTGGTGTGACTGTAGCATCAAAAGAACCAAAGACGAAGGTAAACAAATTATGAATTCAAATTTAGATCACATTTATCACACATAAAATAATACACTACATAGTACAATATATACACATTGTTTTATAGAGTATTAAGCAACAAGAATAAATTAAAAGAAGGGTATTTAACTCATATAGCCTAAATTGCTATATGATATTACATGAAAGACCTAACTTTCTAATAATTTTCACAAAAGACCTAAATGTGCTAATATATTTCACAAATATAGGTCCAAATTACTTCTTTACCCATTTTATAATATTGAATTACTTTATTGTTTTTTTTTTAAAAAAAGAAATGAATAATGGGTTGTACGGTTTTGGAAAGTATTGGAAAGCTTTTAATACTTTTCAATATATCAAAACTGCAATACTTTCCATATACGGTTTTGGAAAGTATTGGAAAGCTTTAATCCATTTTACTCGCCAAAGACAAAAACGATAGGGAGAGATTTATCGACAGAAAGTTTGAAGACAAAGAAGACATTCGACGACCGACCATTGTGAAGAAATATTGTTGGAAACTTTGAAGAAATTTCGAGGTTAGTTTTGTTAAATAATACATTATGTATACTAGGTTTATTGAAGATATTCAGATTATTAGGCAAAGAAACTGTAATTTAGAATGCGGTAAATTCTAGGGATTGTTGAGATTTCGGACGTGAAGAAGATGATTTTCATTACTTTTCTCACGAAAACTGGGAAGAAATTTCGAGGTTAGGTTGTATATATTCAATACATATGGTACATTAGGTATATTACATATATACATATATTCAAGATATGAGACGGAAACTATAATACTGGTCATCTTGACACAAAAATATTACAACTATATGTTATTAAATAGTATAATTGTTAATAAGATATGCTATATCTATAATAAAACATCAAATAAAATTATTATATCTTACCGGTAATTTAAAAAACTAATATAAATGTAAATAAGATATGGTATATATATAATAAATCACATATACAATCTATTATATTTTATGGTAATATTATAAAACTACTATAAACGTAAATAAGATGTGGTATATATATAATAAATCACATGTACAAACTATTATATTTTGTGGTAATATTATAAAACTAGTATAGTTGTAAATAATATGTGGTATATAGATAATAAATCACATCAGAAAACGATTAAAACTTATGGGTATATCGTTAAATTAGAATATATATAGACATACGATATACTATTACTTTTTCTAATCATGTAGTTACGGTATTTTGTTATTTATTAATCGGGTAAAAGAACAAAGTACTTAGTGTGGAAATTTTATTAGCTTCACGTGATGAAAAATAATGATTGCCGACGACTTGTGAAAATAGGGTAAAAAGATACTGATAGAAAGAAGATGATGATTATGATTATTAAAAAATTCAATAAAATTTTGGTTGCCGGCGACTTGTGAAAATAGGGTAATTAGAAATTAGAAATTTATCAATGAAATTTTAATAGCTCCCCGTGATGGAAAATAATGGCTGCCGTCGACTTGTGAAAATAGGGTAAAAAGATAGAGATGGAAAGAAGATGATGATTACGATTATTACAAAATTTAATAAAATTTTCCATATTAGATAGATTTTATTTATACTTGATTGAAAATATACTTCAAAATTATTACCATATTAATTATACACATAATGTAAGGAAGTTATGGAAATAATATTAAATTGAATTCATATTGAATAAGGAAATAATTCAAATATTATTATGAATAAATTATCTAATTAATAATAATAATATCTAATTAATAATGATTGTAAGGTTAGTATTATCCAAAAAATATTATCTTTCCTAATTAAGAAAATAAATTTTAATTTAGGACATTTGTGAAATTTCGTATTCAACTTATGCATTTTTTCTAAATCTTTCTTAAAAAAAAAAAGGAAAAAGTTTTGAATGAAGAAAAGCATGTGCTAAAATTTATTTTTATGTTGTAATTATACCTTGAGGACTTTGATCAAAAGCCTTATATTTTTTCAGTATAATATAAACTACATGCAATTATTTAAAATGTAGAATCATAGTAACGATGTAGAATATATTGAAGATAATACAAAAGAGAAACGCTATTTTGAATTCAAATTTAATTTGGTTAGTTTGAAATTACTAAATTGAATAAAATGAGACCTGAAATATTAGGAGGAGTTATGTATAGGCTGCTATATCTTTACCATAAAAGAAAATAATTAAACATTCATAAATACAAAACACAAATTAGTTAGACGAAATAATTACTGTTGGAGAATGTAGATATTTTGTCAAATCAAAAAATGTAATTTGCTAAAAATAAAAACTAGTTTTGACATTTTTCAAAATAACCCTTAAAAACGTTATTATATCTCATTCCTTCTTTACAATATGAAAATATTTGATCATCAAATCAACCTTGGATTGTTTTCAAATCTATACTATCTAAAAAGGTTGAGGAGAAACATCAGTTTTTCCCTTTTGCTTGCTCTTTTAGGTGGATTATACTAGTTAATTGTACATTAAAATTATTTAAAAAATTATAATACAAATATGTATTGTGTATTTTTTTTATAGATTGGGTGTTTTGATCATGAGGATTGTGTGCTTTTGAGCGACGACAAATTTACCCAGAAGAAGGATTTTGGTTTTAAACTAGTCCAGGATTAATTTACCCCTTTTCTTTATTGGCAATATAAAGGGATGGCAAACACACTAAAACACTTTCGTCCTACAAAGCTCATGGAGTAGGGAGCTGTCTTCGTCATTGAGTCTTGCAATTGCTACAGTAAAAACTATTTACAAACAATTACAACCTGAAACAAAGCCATAATAACAAGATAAAACAAATTCTAGAGTTCCTATTTATTAAGAAAAACTGCACCAATGGTAGTTCATGACATCGTAATGATAGAAACAGAAATATTTATCTCATTATCTATCACATAGCCATTACACCCAGTTGAACAATAGCTCTTATGGTTAAAAGGTTTACTTTTTCCCTACTAAAGCACAACCGTATTGGTAGGAAGTTGAGCTTGACCTTTATTTACTTTATCCCACCTGTGTTGATGATAGTCATCAATCACTTAAAAACAGATAAACACATGCAAACCAAATACCTCGACAACCCCAGAAATACGACCTGAATTGCAGTAGATATAAGACAACCCCAGAAATACGACCTGAGTTGCAGTAGATATAAGACAACCCCAGAAATACGACCAGAATTGCAGTAGATATAAGACCGCATATCATCAACGAATGTTGTTCTTTCGAGCCAATTCGCGAGCCATTTCTCTGACTTCTTCTGGAGACGGAGGCCTTGGTCCCTCGGGAGGATACACTATGTAAGACTATCAGAAGAGAATCTATTAATAACAAAACTTAGATAATTAAAATAAATCTTGATAAAGGAACATCAACAAATCCTGATAAAGGAAGATCAATTCAAATAAATCTTGACTTCACGAACAACGTGCATTTCGAGTAACTTCTAGGGTTCAGTATTGCATCGAACCCTCAACTCAGGTGCATTATTCCATTAGAGATACAAGCATTAAATAAATAAAATTAGAGCTAAGCTAATTATATGCAGAAAATATTGTAACATGGCCTACGTGTATTTGTTTTTTATTGTGTCATTTATGCAAATATGGCGAACTTAGCCATCAACTAATACCTATTCCCTGAACCATATGCAAAGTCCCACAGCTACTTATAAATTCTAAAAGAAAGGGAATTGAACAGCCAAAGATGCTCTTAATTGCAAGATACCTCCACCCAAAGATAAGAAGAAAATAATAGTCAATAATCTGTCCGTATAAAACTAAGAGCAGATCCACAAACATAATTGTATGAAGAACGGGAGATAGAAAGTTACTTTGCCCATGAATCTCTGCAGGTTTTTGCTATTGTTGGCAAAGGTGTACATTAGAACGATAGGTATAGTAACATAAATCCCAAACTTGGCGATCTCCAGAATTCCCTTGGATGTTCCAATTGAGGACATTTTGTCTGCAGAAATCGTGAACCCTAGAACGCCCTTGCAAAAGGGGAAAAAAGCCCAAAGAAAGAGATGAGCGGTGGTGCAACAAAAAATGAAGCAGAAAAGAAAAGGCCGAATTATCAAGGGATTGCAAACTGACTGTTCAGCTAATATATTTTAGTATTTGGTTACTCAGTTAATTAGTTTTCTAATTTATTCAACAGGCATCATGATATCAAAGCATTTCCACATTATATCTGTTGAATCTTCGACCAATTAATTTCTTTTTCAAATCTTCATCTCCGTTCTTTTGTTGTCCTTCATATCGATCGTCTTCACCTTTGACATGATCTTCACCATGACTACTGCAGAAAAATACCACTAATGCAACCTCTGCAATTTCATCATTCGCAACTTCAAATCTTAAAGTTCAATTAAATCTGTACCTTCTACATTATTCAGTTACTCCGATTACTAATCTTGCTACTCAACCACTTGTTGGATCAAGTAATTACTCCTCATGGAGTAAGGCGATGTCTGGATCTTTCTGGTAAGAACTAATTAGGTTTTATCACTGGAGCTATTTCAAAACCGACTATCAAAGGAAATCTTGTCTGCCAGGCTGTGCAATAAAATTATCATCGAATCATTGATTATTAACTCAATTTTGAAAGGATGGATGCAGGTTTGGAGTGACATCATCAGTCCAATGGTCCTCATGTATATCAATTGCACAATGTATATCAAAGGAAATGTTACAACTTTGCAAAGTACTTTCTGTTGAAGCTTACTATGCTATAACTACCGTTTGGCAAAATCTCATGGAATACCATCCTCCTGATGAATGCACATGTGGCAGATTAAAGAAATTATTGGAGTTTCTCGACCCTACTTTCTGTTGCTATAACATGGGACTGAATGAATCACATGCTCAATTTGTGCTCAAATTCTCTTGACCGATCCTTTGCTAGCTATCAACAAGGTATTCTTGTTGATAGTTCAAGAGAAGAGACAACCTTCTATTGGATATTCCTCTTCGTCAATTGAGGTGGTCACTTTAATCACAACATCTGATATCACAAAACACAGCAACTCTGATAAATCCAAGAAGAAAAGTGGACAACATTGAATTGTGGTATTACAGGTCATATTGTTGGTAAGTGTTACGAACTCCATGGTTATCCACCAGGATACAAATTCAACAACAATAATTCATCTGTTCATCATAAAGCAATTGTCTCTACAACATCTTTCTAAACTAGATTCGATAAGGATCATGATGGTCCAAAGATGAATCAATCAACTTTTTCGGTGACCCTCAACGATAATCAGTACTAACTTCTCAATATGTTACAATCTCATCTGCAAGTAACATCAAGAACGAAAGCACTCATGTAGTAGGTACATGTCTCTCTACTCTTATGTCGGTGCGTCCAATCATGTAAGCTACAATCATTCCTTATTTGTTAACCTTAGACCTAATCAAAATAAATTAGTTGGTTCTCCCTATTCAGACTTGGTTTATAGTTGAATTCATCGGTGATATCATCTTCCAGACAGATGTTTGCTTGCGTTATATATTTTTTATTACAGAATTTGCCTATAATATGTTATTCATTAGTGCGTTGCTTAAGGATCCTTCCACATTACTCCATTGTCTTCTCTAATTATCATTGCCTCATTCAGAACACGTTAAAAATTGAAAACAATGAGAAAGCTTGAACTTGTCAACGGCCTTTATTTCCTTTCCATTCCATGCTTGCACACATGAACAAAGATGAAGGTTCTACAAAATGTATTGAAAGATATGCTCTGGTATGTAAACTCCAATTCTGTTTGGCATCAGCGTTTGGGACAAGTATGAAGGATCTATCAAGTATTTTTTCTTATTTTGTTCATAGTCATGATACATGTCACGTGTGTCCTTTAGCAAAGCAACATCGACTTTCCATTCCTACTTTGAACAATGTTGCTGCTAAAATTTCACTCACAATTTAAACTAAAATAATTATCTCCATTTCACAAACAGAACTCGATCACAGTCTTCATCCATCTCCATTTCACAAACTGAACCTCCATATTCTTCATTAATGTCACCCTGATTTCATTCATCACTTGAAGGTAGTAGTATCCCATTGTAATTATAATTCAAAAGACTTCAACTCAAAATCCATTTTTGAATGAACACTTGTAAAGTTAAGAAGACCCATCAAACTCTTATAAATGTCCATTTTGTCCACTCCCTTTCAAAGTTTCAGCAAACACAAGCATGGATAAATGTATATGTTATAATATTATCTCACAGGCTTAAATAAAGTACAAAAACATCTCCAATCTATTTAACTGACATTCGGGCAATACGAGTATAAAACATAGTAAAAGCCTTCTTTAAAGTTCAAGTTAAGCAATACTCTACCAATTATAGGAACTTTAGTACAAAAACATTTCCAAATTTGGTGGTCATATTTAGTTCAATTGGCGATACGAGTAAAGATTACAGTAAAAAAGTGTAGAAGCCTTCTT
>JBBPDI010000022.1:4631560-4642756 GCA_037974545.1 Cucumis variabilis
AACATGAACACATACACAAAATTAATAATTTTGCCAACTATCACTCATCTGTTTATTAATCAGACATCCAAACTTAATCATACTTACCCCAAGACTAAAGTTGAATCCAACACAATCTTGAATGAAAAATTTCACAGTTCCAATCTTCCAACAAAATAATCAACCTTCAAGTAAAATTAACATTCCAACTTAAATTCATAACTCAATTTATTGACTTAGATTGTTTAGGATAATAAGTATTGGATGGGAATACCAAACCCATAAAAACATACCAAACTTCTCCAAAATAAGGCTCTTAAGGTGAATGGCTAAATAACTAATCGAAGGAGAGCTTACGGCTTGACTAGGAAGATCAGCTCAGCTCAATTGGGGATGTGGCTTGGAAATGGCTCATGCAAAGAGGAACAAGAAGGCTCAACTCGAGTGATAGACAAGCAAATTTTGTGGACCTTATATTTTTGTGAACAAAAAGCCAACTCTTGGAAATGGCTCATGCAAAGAGGAACAAGATATCAATGACAACCTTATATTTTTAGTAAGAAGGAAGAATTTTGTAAAAAGAGTAAAAATGCTATCCTCCTTCAAAACTCTGAATTTACTTTGTAGTTCAGACATTCTTCTTTTGAACTTGCAGGCAGCTGAAGTAACAAAACCTGCATCTAGGGAAACCATTGCTATATAGGACGTGAGTTGCTTGGAAGGCAATGGGATTTTATCAGACTTTCTAGTTGCAAAGGTTTGCAAATTTACTCATTTCTTTATTTACGACACATATTAATGGAAAATAGTTGCAAAGGCTTGTATCATTACTTGTCATCTTGATGAAGATGACAAGTAATATTAAATGTCATCTTCTCAAATTTGATATTCTGGAGATAAAAACAAGTCTACCAATACATATTCAAGATGTTTGCAAGGTTTTATGGCTCAAGTTGTGTTGAAACCATCTCTTAATACTAATTATTCAAAGCAACAGAACATCTATGAGTGGGTCCCTATTGATGATGATAATTTTATTTGTTGACTTTGTTGCATCTGTTTCTAGGAATTGTCTTTTTCAAGTTTGATTTTTATGATATATCATTCTTTATTTTATTTCAAATATTATTGAAGTATTTGTTTCCTTACTGTATTTTGTGAACTAATTTGTTCTAGGGTTCTTACTTTTGTTCTCATCATTGTTTTGTTATCTACCGTGTTTGTTCCCTTTATAGCAACTCCTTTCTTTGTCACGTTGGGATTTGGTTCTTTGTTTTTGGATTGAGTTTGCTCCTAATTTTCCTATGTTGTTGTCAAAGGGAGCCTTATGGCTTATTCTCAATTGGCTTATGATCTTTCTCTCATTTTCCTTATTCTTTTTACCTTTGCAACTATGTAAGATCTTGCTCAATTTATATTTCTTTTTCATCTCAGCTTTCTCTATGTGGTTGAGTATTTTGGATTTTTTTTTAAAATTTTAACTTTTGGTTTTTAGTGTGGGTGCATTGTTTTATACATGGGTCAGGGAAAGTTTCACAGCATCACAACAAGGACACTGGACTATGTAGTGGGTCAAGCTAATGATATTGTTGTTAATCTTCGCAATGTGTCAGGTTACCTTAGTGCAGCTAAAAAGATAGGAGTTGCAACAACATTTCTTTCTCCTGATATCTAGAGAAAAATTGATGACATTGATAGAAAGCTTAATTCTTTTGCTACTACTCTTTCTGAGAAGACAGGAGAGAATTCAAATAATATCTAATAGTAATTAGTTGAATCTTTTTTAGTTATATACAATCCGAATGGTGTTTGCTGATTTGGACGTACGTTAATGGTTTCCTTCACCTATTTTGCACTACAGAAGGCTTGCTCTTATAACTCTAGTTGTCGTTATGCTCCTTCTGGCATTTCTTGGATTCTGTAAGTGTTCTATATTTCTCAATACTTGAAGATGCAAATGAAACTTTATTCAAATCTAGTAGAGCTCATTGTTATTCCTAATGCACCTTGGTGATCATTGGTTGGATTCTTGTTGCTGGCACATTCCTCTTGTGTGGTGTTTTTCTTCTTCATAAGTAAGCTTGTTTCTTTTTTAGTAGTATATTGTTTCTTATGTTCCTTCAAATTTCATCCAAATATTTATGTGTAAATTGCAATTGATCTAGTTTTAAGAACGCTACTGCCATGCAAGTCTGCTAACTTCTGTTCTCAATACACATCAGTGTTGTAGCAGATACATGTGTGTAAATGATTAATTAATTTTTGTAAATCATATATCTCTTAGTATTGTGATTTTTTGCAATAGTTGAATTTCTACGGCGTGCACCAAGAGAAAAATATGATGCAATCATAGTTGATTCCTCAGACCTTGTTGGTATGTTTGTACTTCATTTTATAGACAAACTACAGTGATTATATATTTATCTATGAATTAATAGATGGATATCGACTTAGCAGAGAGTAACCATACCTTTAATCCGATTAAAATGGAAGTACATAGAGATCCTACTTTTGTTTCTGTTTCATAGACATAATTCTATTATCAAAGTTCTTAGAATTGGAAGTTAAAGTTCTTAGTTTTAATGCTCTTCTTATTTTGTTTATAGATTTCAAGGAGTTGAGGATAACAATCGGTGAGACTTTGATCGGTTTGGAGTTATCTAAAAGTGTTATGGTGCTTGGAGGAGGGTGATGTCTCTGTTTCTTATTATTACATATATTTTGTGTTTTATGATTAAGAATGGTGTTCATAACTCGTTTTGTAATATGAATAAGAACAATATGTTTCTATGTTGTAAGTATGTAATGACCAACTATATATGTATATGTTCAATAATATATATATGCAATTTGTTAGTTATTTGATTGAAAGTTTGGGTTGATTCAAGAAACGTAAATAGTTAAATTGATCATGTTGTATACCATTGTTGGACTTTAAACCAGGTGCAATATATAATTATATGGGTATTTCAAATTATGCAATTTTTCATTTGAAAGAAAAAAAAAGTCTTGACATGCAAAACGAGTTAAGAATAAACAAATTTTTGAAGTTTATAAACTGTCAAGTATAATTTTACTTGACGCGTAAAAACTATCAAACACAAAATCCTCTCTTATTCTTGACACTGAATTACTTGACGTGTAAAAAGTTTCAAATAATCTCATATGTTTGACATTTTTTATGTGTCAAGTATAATTGTACTAGATGCTTAAAAATTGTCAAGTAAATTTCTCCTATTCTTGACACTGAATTACTTGATGCATTAAAAAGCGTCAAGTAAACAAATATTTAACATTTAAAAAGCGACAAGTATTGCCAGTTTTGTAGTATTGCTAATAAAAACTGTTACAAAATTGTTGGACATACAAAGCATACTACTTCAGACACAAACTTAAAACCCCCTTTCAAATGGAAGACTTCAACAAAATTGCAACACAAGATATACGTTTTACTCTTCAAGGCAATCACTTTGTGTATATATATATATACCTCAGATTATAATTGATTAACTAAAATGCATAAGAAGGAGTTTACAAAGTGATGTTTGTTGTGAAGAATTCATTGTGAAGGTAACCATGCATGCAACCCATTTCAATAATTTGGAGACATAACTTTATGAAACGGCTAATTAAGGAGAATTTATTATTCACTAGATGGAAATTTGACTTGATCAGGAATTCAATTGGGAACTAAACAATCTTTTAGAAAAAAAATATATTTGATGAAAAATCGGGAGTTCGTCATCTCACAATCAATTAATAACCCAAATTAAAAGTCTAAATTATAGGAGACCACCTAAGGTCGAACTAAAGACATATGTCAAAGACGTACGTGTCGAAAAACCCAACACAAAAGATAGTTAAGTCTGCTCAAACGGTAGTATTTGTTATAGAATTTCCAATTCTTCAGAAATATTTGTTACACGGTCTTACGGGAGTCTACTATAAATGAGTCCTTATGTTCATCAATTCATATATGATAATTGAAACAAAATATCAAGTTACCCATGTTCATTCTTAGTACCAGAGCTAGTGATCCACGACCCTTTTTTTTTCTTCTCTTCTCACAATGTCTTCTTCAAATCCAATTGTGTTTACTCCCCAAATCAGTGGTTTGCTCTCCAATATTTGCAATTTGGTTTCCATTCGACTTTGACTCTACAAATTATGCTCCATGGTGGTTCCAAATCTCACAATTTTGCCTGCCCACGCCTATTGGATCATATTGACAACTCAACACCAGCACCTGAAAAGTTTCTTTCTCCTGCCTCTCAACCAATCACTGTCAAAAATGCCTCTTCTTCTTCCTCTCAATCTGTTGTTCGTGAAGTTAATCCTAAGTATATCTAATGGGATTATAGAGACCTGGTGCTCATCACCCTCATCAATGCCACACTTTCTCCATCTGCCTTCCCCCATATACCTCCGCAACTATAACCTGGGAGCTTTAGCTCAGCCTCGAGAAACGGTATTCCTCCAGGACACGGTCAAGCGTTTTTGTACAATGAAAATCTAATCAAAACCCTCGATTAGGTTTGTCTCAATAGGAATTACCCTAAGCTCAATAAAAATAAAATAAAATAAAAAAAATAAAAAAAAAAAACCAAACTTGTATGACTATGCCTTCAGGAAGAATAAACACGACATAAACTTTGCGCTCAATGCTATTTAATTGTGGTAGATATGTGTGCCTGGACACACTCAGATCTTCAAAAAAAAAATATTTGGATGGGTATTCTAAGCATGGCCAGTTACCTGAGAATGAACTTGAGATAACCAAGTTCGATATGACTGTACCCACAGTTGTAAAATTGGTATTTCATAATAAAAAATAAATAATTAAAAATGGGGCAAAGCCCTTTGAAGTACGATAAAGATGATCAATGTCATACTCAGAATAGCAGAATATCAGATCCAACGTGCAAACAACTAAACCATGATCCTTAACATAGGAATAGTGACTAATGTTGTATTTGATTTTGGACCAATAGACGTAACTGATTTTTGGCGAGAACATGAAGCAACAAAATTGAAAAGATACCATGATCAAATTGAAGGTAATAACCCAGGACCAAAATGGAAAAAAAAATGCCTAAGAAATTTTATAAATGTCCTAAATTTTTATTATGTAAATGTTCTTATTTATGCTATTAATTAATGTACAACTTTGTTATGAAAATAATTTGAAAATAGTTTATTAATTAAATATCAAATAAAATCCTTTTTAATATGAAATAATTTAATAATTTAATATAATCTTGTATATCCTTATTTTCATCACCATGTAAAAAATCTAGAAAATTTTATCTGCCACCGGCAACGACTTCTTCATCCTTCAATTTCGGTGTTTTCTTCCATCAATTCTTGTGTCTTCAATTTCGTTCTTCAATGTTGCCTATTTGATCTTCAGTTTATTTCGTCCTTTCATTCTCGTCAAACTTTCGATTAGTTGTCTTCCTCAATTCCATTACATCGTACTTTACCTGAACATTTTAACTTTTTATTTCATAATATTGCTTACACATATATACCACTTCAAATATAGTGACATACAGTAACACGTCCGAATTTTTTCCTTCAATAATGTTCTTTGTTATTTTGTTTATCATATTGTAATATTAAGTTGTTAGTCGTATAAACATTTATATTTTAAATATACTGTAAACTATATGTAGTAAACTACATAACTCCAACAGAATTTGGGTTTAAAATATATGTTTATATAGTAAATACTACTAAAATATATGTTTATATAGTAAATACTACTAGAATAATATAATTATTGGTACTTTACATAGAACGTTTTACCTTTTTATTCTAAAATATTGCTAATACATATATATCACTTCATATATACAATAAGACATATCTAGTGACATACAGTAACACGTTCGAATTTTTCCCTTTAATAATGTTTTTTTGTTTGTTTATCATATAGTAATATTAAGTTGTTAGTCAAATAAAATTTTCTATTTTAAATATATTGTAAACTACTTGTATAAAACTACATAATTCCGACAGAATTTTGGGTTTAAAATATATATTTATATAGTAAATAATAATAAAACAGTAGTAAACTACACAATCTCAATATATCTATAATATGCAATGAGAATATCATACATACATATTCTCCCTTCATATTATATATCTTCTATTTATCATATATATTTTTAAATGAACAATACATATTATAATATACTCGTAAAATATATCGAATCTACTTACGATTTGAAATATACAGTACTAACCTCAAAGTTTAGACCCAAAATCTGTTGAAAATCTACTATGTTTGCTGGTCATCGAACTTTTTCTTCTTCACCAATGAAATCTCATAAATTTCTCATTATAAACGATGCTTTTGTGAACACAATGGAAGGAGTAGACCACCGTAACCCACATTTGAAGAAAGAAAGTTTGAATCGTGGTTGATTTCTTTCCAAAACTGTAACCCACGTTTTTTTCCATTTATTTTTTTAAAAATCAATTTAATAATAGAAATGGGTATATATGTAATTTGGATCCTTTATTTAATATATAGGTCCATTTAAAAAATTTGTGAAATTTATTAGAAATTTAATAACATATAGTATTTTAAACTACCTTAGTTAATGGCCTAAATAAAAAAGTCGACAAGGCTCAAGCAAGTGTGCTCGACCTTAACAATGCCAAGACGAAGGCCTTATCAAATACCTAACAGGACATGCATGAAGGATTCGTAGCCCAAGTAATTACCAGCAAAATGCCAAACATGGCATGCCCTTCATAAACCAAAGCACCGTAAGTCAAGGGATAAAGTGAAAGCAACTAAAAACCATAGGGAAGGGTTCTTAACTCAGAACTAAAAAAAATATTATTATGGTTTCGTATGAGCTAAGTTAACTTTCAATTTTCTTTTGATCAAGTATTTCTCTTACTGAGTATCCAAGTCTTTAATTAACATAAAATCTATCTTACGTTAAAAGTTGGGTACCTCGTCCTCATATTATAAGAAAAGAAAAATGCTAAATTACAAAAAGAAAAAAAATATTTTTGAACTTTGTAGTTTGGGTACCACTAAAATTCCAAAAGTTTCAATTAGTTTTAGCCTCTAAAATGGTGTTTCAAAAATACTCCAGAACTATTGAAATTTTTCATAAATACTTTTAAACTTAATTTTTTTAAAAAAAAATACTCTATTGGTTCAAATTTTACACCAACCAAAATAAAAATAAAAATAAAAAAGATTAGGTTAAAACCATAATTTTAAACTTATTTGATTATTAACACAAGATGATAGATAACAAAAACACATATTGATAGTCCGATAGATTTATTAGTGTGAGTTTTTTCTTATTTGACTAGTTATTGTTTTAGTGTATTTTAAGAGAATGTTTTTTCAAACTTTTTGCGAGATTTTGAGGAACTTTATGCTTTAACCAATGTTTAAAATATTGATATTGATAAATATATTTAAGTGTTAATTTTTTTAGAAATTTCGATTGCAATGAATATTTCTAAAACAAAATTATAAAAACAAAAAAATCAAACAAATAAATTTAAATTAGTAAATATATATTTTTATTATTTTTAATATGTAAATATGTCTATCAAAATATCAATATTTTAATGAAAATTTAAAGTTATGGTTTTGGCATAAAATTTTAGTTTTTTAGTTTTGAATGTTAAAAATGTTGTGAAAAAGTAAGTAATTGATATTTATGAAACTTTTCAATAATTTATGGTATTTTATAAACAAAACGTAAAGGTTTTTTTTTTTCAAAACTAACTATAAATATATTTTTGAACTTTTTTGAAACTTCAAAAGTAATTTTGAAACTTTTAAAACTTAGAGA
Source organism: Cucumis variabilis (assembly GCA_037974545.1). Classification (NCBI taxonomy): domain Eukaryota; kingdom Viridiplantae; phylum Streptophyta; class Magnoliopsida; order Cucurbitales; family Cucurbitaceae; genus Cucumis; species Cucumis variabilis. The sequence continues at coordinate 4,639,375 of JBBPDI010000022.1, forward strand.
TATTTTTTACAGCAGTTTTTGTAATATAGGGAAAGCAAAAATGAAAAGGAAAAGTAAGATTGGTATATTTTGGGTGGAAAGGCCAAAGGGGTACCAATTAAGGGACTTCCTATGTATATTGAAAAGGTAGAGCGAACCAAAATTTGGCAAGAAGTGATTAAAATAGGATGATTGGGTCAACTTATAACTCAATTAGGCTTAGGCTTTCACATTTGAAGCCCCACATTTCCGAGATAGGTGAAGTGTATCTCCCACGGGGCATCTCCAACGCCGCCAAATTGCTTAAATCATGAGAGTCTCCTTAACCACGTCACCAACCTTACTGACAGCCAACAGCAGCCATGTCACCATCCAGCTCTTTCAATTTTGGAAGCGTTGTTAGAGCAATGAAACGCCAGATTAGGGATTTGGCCCTGGGTGAAGTTTTTTGTATGACTGCATAACGATGATCACCACCGTCCTCGTGAACTCTGACTCATATATATATATTTAAAGAAGCCGTGATACCTTGGAAACTACGCGGAAGCTTTGTTCCTGTTGTTCTTGGATGTATATCTAGGAAATGGCGGCGCCCTTTTTTACTTTTTACAATATATAATTAATTCTTCTTTGTGTTATTTTTTCACTTGCTTTCAATATTTTCTTTTTCCAATTTCGTACCATCCGGTGATTTGATCATCACCTGAAAATAGTTTGGCAACTTGCAAAATAATAAAATAAATATGGTGGTGGTTCTCATTCTACTCTCAAAATTTTAATGTTAAAATTAGACTATCATACTTGTATGATTATAAAAATTGTAATAGTTCCGTGAATTTAAAGATTCAATTTTTATCATTTAATAGTTCAATTTCCACAACTATTCTCGTGATTTAAAGGAACGATTTTAACATTGTAATTTTAAAATATATTTGTTGGAAAAAAAGAACATTCTACTTGTTGTGTGTGAATTTTAGCCTACTCCATGGGAGAGCCTAAGCGAACTCAATGAGAGCTTAATAGACCCATGAGGTAAACCTAAGCGAGCTCGATGGTAACTCAATAGACTCATAAGATAAGTCTAAGTGAGCCTAGTTTAAGCTTCTTTTTATAAAAGAAGGACCCAGTAGGGAGAACCTAGCCTTCTAAGAAGATCCTCCTCACAAGGGAGAGCTTAGCCTCCTAAGAGGAGCTCATAGGAAGAGGACCCATAGAGAGCCTAGCCTCCTAAGAAGAGTTCACAGAGGAGGATCCACTAGGAAAAACCTAGCCTCCTAAGAAGAGCTTACAAGAAGAAGACTGACTAGAGAGGACCTAGCCTCTCCTAAAAGAAGCTCACAAGAGGGTAACCCACTAGGGATAGCCTAACTTTCTAAGAGGAGGACACACAAGGGAAAGTACTCTTATGGTAGTACCAAAGAAAGCTCAGAAGACCCATGAAGGAAGACCTCTACGAGCCACTGAATGTGAAATCATTCAGATTTTGAATGGACAAGATGTCATAAAGGAAGCCATAGGAGCGTTCATGGTTTGTCATAACGATAGTGAAATTTTTCATTTATTATCAGCTCAATGGTCGTGGAAGTTCAAGAGGCACAATTGTGTCTCGAGCGCCTGTTACAAATCACCATATTATATAAACGACCACGACCATTATGGTTGAAGGTATGCTTGAATATTCACTATTTTCTCTACCTATCTAGCTACTCTAAAACACTAAACTGACTTGAGCATCAGAGTGTGTGGTTAGATGCCACACTCATGCTTACTCTCTTTGGTCTTGTAGGTACTCAAATAAATCTCCTTTTAAAAATAAATTTTACGGTTGATCCATTATTTTTTGGCATCAATACTACTCTCACAATATCAATAAACCAAAAGAAATATTCAATAATAAAAAAGGATATACATAAATATGACAAATGTATATAATGTACTAAATATGAATATATCTAAACTTAGGTTAAGAAAAGTTACCATGATAAAAAAAAAAAAAAAACTATGCTATGGGTAAATTTATTATAATCATATTACGTACTCCAATTGATCTATTATTAAATTTAGTTTGTGATGTTTAAAAGTGTTTTTCTATTGTAATGCTCTTAAACAAATTTGTTTAAGGTTTGAAAAAATAAATAAAATAGACTCTAATTATGGATCAACTCATCTCAATAAGGTTAATTTGGCTTTTATAAGAATACAAGTTCTGATTTATTATGTGATTTATGCAAGGAGAAGGAGAGGAGACCCTCAACCCATCTTTTAAGGCTACAACAAATTTATGGTCCCATTTTATGTCTAACCAACTTAATATCTTTTATAATGAGAGGAGCATATTCTTGAAATCTTAAAATGGTTGAGATTGGTTGGTGGATCATGTGTTTGTGCTCAAAAGTCAAAAGTTTTGTAAAGCTCACTGCAATTGCTTGATAAATTTAGGAAACTAGGAACAAAACTATTATTTTCCTAGAGCAAAGGGGGATACTTGGTGTTATTGTTACCTCCATTGAGGATTTTTGCATGAGCAGAAGGAGGTCTCATTGCCTCTAAAGGTAGCTGTTTGAAAGCTTCCAATCCTCATTTTGGAGATCAGTTGTGGTGGTTGCATATAATGGGTTGGGATCCTCCTCCGGACCAATTCATGAAACCTCAATTATAATGTTGCATGGAGCCCTCAAGTATCAATGACAAGTAGAGGATTTGGAGTGGATATTATACGTGATCATCTAAGTCGTGTGTCATCTTCGTACGAATGGAATACATTATATAGTACCATAATTTGATACCAGGATTCTAGAAGCTTAATGTACTTCTAGAAAGGTTGAGGTGAAATTTGATTGTATTTGGAGGCTATTAAGCTTCGAAATAGTGAGTCTAACTTAACTTATAACTATTGAATTATTCATTAATGAAGCTAAGGAGCTATCACAAGAACTTGGCAAATTTTCTTTTTGTCATCAAATGATGCTTAGCTCATTCTCTTATCCATCAGACAAATAGAAGATCATCGAACTTTCTTGTCGAAGAGTTTGTTTCCTTTTTAAAAAACTTAGATTATCTATAGATTTTTCTTTAAAGATATGATGTTAAAGCTAAGTTTGAAGTGAGGAATCAAACCTCTAACTTTGAAACAAATACTAGGTTAATTAAGTTATTTATATTCATTTTGATAGATTTGATTATTTGAGTTCGAGGTTTTCCAACGAATAATAATTATTATTGATTACTATTATAAATAAAAATATAATGATAAAATATATCATAAATACAATACTTGGTGGGTCCAACGGTTCACTTAGCATCTTGGACAAAAATTAAAGCAATTGAATGCTTAGTGATTGCCAGTTAATTAATATACATCAGATGCTTATTTTTCTGTAAGAAGAAGAAGTATATATACTTG
>JBBPDI010000022.1:4676105-4688676 GCA_037974545.1 Cucumis variabilis
CTCTAATTATTCCTCCTTTCTTTTTGATCTAAATCATAAAGTGGTTCCTGTTTCTCTATCAGGTTAGGAGATGTCTTGTCACTCTCCTTTTATACTACTTCAATTGTCATTAACACTAAGGTTTGCCTGCCAAAGGAGAGTTTATCTATCATCTAATTTGGTTAATCAGAGAGTTTTTATTTATGCTAGAATATTCTAACCTTCCAAGTGCGGAATTTTTTGGTTTATAAGTGATCTGGAATAGTATAGTCTGTATAGATGGGGCATTGGGGAGTGTGAGAAAGACTTTTCAAAACATGACTACTGAAAATTATGTAGTTTATCCCAAACGTCTATCATCGCCCTGCAGTAGAAGGAAAGGAGTGACAAAAAAGAATATACTATTATAAATTAATCATCCATCTGGACCTTGGTTATTTCTCTTTAGAAAAATCACGAGTAATTTCTCTTTAGAAAAATCACGAGTATTCAGTAGGCACCTGAGACTTTCTGGACATTTGGTTACTTCCTGGAGTCTTTTCATAGAACTTTTTTGCCATTTGACTAGTTATGTCAATTTAAAGTTTCTAAGTTATTGTTTTTTATTTTACGTGTTATGCTTTTCGGGTGATCCCAACTCATGAGAGCTGATCTTGCAGGCTAGATTGTGATGACTGATCGATGAAATACATGAATTGAAGTAGAGAGGAGACAGACTAACGAAAACAGGAACTATGTTTAATCTGTTGTTGGTGGCTCTTTGAGGTTACTGTTTTTGTTTTGTTGTGTTTGAAAAATGTTGATTTTAATTGTCAAATAATGACAACTTTAAGCTTCAGTTGTCATAATCTATTCCCCATTCTACACTTCCCTTGAAACTGGAATGTGTATTTTTTGCCTTTTAGTTTTTAGTTTAGTGCGCTGCTTGCAATAAGTAATCATCTTGGCTTTCTTGGTCACTTTGGTGGAAGATGAATCTTTATTTTTCTTAGTTTGTTCTCTCTGAGTAGTCACTGTTTCATTGCATACTTTATCATGGAAGGTTGAAGGGTCCTAGTAGTTCTTGGTCACTTTGGTGGATGATGAAACTTGGGAACACTACTAGAGTTGACTCGTTATTTTTCGGATTTAAAATTGGGTTGTAGGATTCAATTAGGTGAAGGAAAAAGAGGGAATGGAAAATGGGGGTGGAAGTTTGGGGTTGAGACACTGGGAGAGAAATGTAATTTCAAATTACAAAAATTGTTTCAAAGAAATTTATAAGTAAATTTTTTTCATGTAATTTGTTCAAGGCCTAGCAATTTCACTAATGTAGTCACCTATTCTATTCTATTGAGTGTTAGTGGGATTATCTAAGAAAATGTTGGATTTTTTTTATTGACTTAGTTCAAGTGTAATATGGTTATGTCATCTTTTAAATTAAAGTTCGATTTTTAAATTAAAGTTCGATTTGGACTCTTTCAAGTAAAAAATAAACATTTTGACTTTTTACTATTTTGTTCGTCTTGACTAGTTTTGATCTTTCAAGCATGAATCAATATTAATTTATTCAAAATTCAAATTACATTCGAATATAAAGTTGGTCAAAGTTTGACTTTTCAAAGTTAGAAGTTAACATTTTGACTTTTTACAACTTTGATCATTTTCATCAATTTTAAGTTTTCAAATATGAATTTGTATTCATATTTAATATAAAATTCTATCTCTAACTTATAACATATGGTTATATCATATATATTCGTTGGTTCCTCTCTCTTTATCTAATTCGAACAATTCAAATTATTTTAACATATTGTTATAAGTTAATTCCATATGAGCTAGTATGAGAATTTTATGAGCCTATAGATCTTGGACTCCAACGATCTAAGATTAGTTGGTAAATCCTTTTAGATTGAGCTAAATAACATTCGTTAACTAATGAGTCATTTCGGTAAAGTTCTGTGTCACGTAATCATGATCACTAAGTTAATCCTTTATAGGTTGTCTGAGTCAAAATACCATTGTACTTTTGAGATTATATCTTGACTAAATTCAAGATTAGTGGATCTAACGTATTTCTCTACAAATAGAGAGTTCCCTCCTATTGTATTAGACACATTCTCATTAAGAAAGACTCTTCATTTGATTTTGGAAGATTTCTTCTTTTAGCATTTAGACCACTAATTTTGTAGCAGAGCGATCAATTGGGATCAAGTTGACTATTGTCTGTTGAAGTTTGGAAAACACTTGACAACATCGATAGAAAGAGGGAGTTTTGTTATGAGTTTGCTCATCAGGGGTGACCATGATAGACCAAAAAGTTAAATCGACTCGACCGACCAACTACCATTTACTCATTAACGGTTGAGGTCGATTTGAACACTTGCTAAACCCATTATAGTTGGCTCGGTAGGGGTTTGGTTGAAAAATCAATTTTGATCGATCGATGATCACCTTCAATGCTCATTGCCAAACAACACACATCTAAATAGGGAAACCCTTTAAATTCAAGAAGATCAAGAAGTTTGAAGAATCTCCCTGATGTAACATTTTACTGTCACTTGTAAATGAACAATAAAATCAAAATGTTGTAGGGTCAAACATGTTGTCTCATGAGATTAGTTGAGGTGCGCGTAAGTTGGTTCAAATGCTCATAAAAATAAATACATTATAGTAAATCATATAAATGTAATAAATCAAAACATTTTCTGTTAAAGTAATGAAATCATCCAATGTAAATTTGAATATTTGATCATTGAATTATGAAAGCATGATCTTTAATTTCTTACGAGGGGTGTAAATAGGTTGGGTTGGAGACATTCTCAACCCAACCCATATTTTCGGATTGGTTGAGTTGACAATCCGAATAACCTGAATAGTATTTTCAACCCAACACAACTCAACCCTTAAACATGGGTTGACACTACAAGAAATAATGGGTCTCCTAATGCATAAAGACGTCATCATATATACCCATATGCGTAAGGAAATGATCTCTCAACGCATATACGATCGTTGGGAGACAAGTTGGGAGACAAATTCTAGACATGTACACAAAGCGACGTTGAGAATTTTTTACTTTCAATGCCAAAATGAAGCACATTGGGAAAAGGTAACTCTCGATGTGCTTCATTTTGGCGTTGGGAGTAAGGAATTCCCGACATCGTGTCACGAGTAAGGAATTCCTGACATCGTCTGTCTCCTGACGTAAAGTACAAAATCGGGACATGTGAGTAACTCCCAATGCCTATTAATGTCGGGAGATTATGTTTTTTTTTTTTTTTTACTTTTTTCAATTATTATGTTTAATTTTTTTTAAAATGGTGGTACTTTTTTGAGTTCCGAATTCATTTAAATTCAATAAAGTTTTCAAACAAAACAAACACAAAATTAATAAATACATTAAAATACCAAATTGTCATTTATAAAATTAGAACATAATTCATACAAAAAAGTCTCTTACAATAATATTGTTTGTTTGAAACAAATACATAAAAAAGAAAAAAAAACACCTCTCACGTCTCGGGCGTCATCTTCAAACAAGTCCACACCTTCAATGACATGAAAGTAATGTACATTATTCAAACTTCAAAGAAACCAAAATGTATGGATGTCAAAAACCAAAACTTAGGAACAAACAATAATCAAAGTACACAATAATTCAGACTCAATATACATACTCTCGTTACACATAAACTCACTTCGGTGTGCCACCCAATGGACCAATTACATTAAAACCTTCAAAGTGACGATTAAGACCCTCGGTTGATTTTGTTGAAATTTTATGAATATATAAAAAAAGGGGGATTAAATTTTTTTTTTACTTATTATTTATATTTTTGGATTGAATAAATTCAATATATTTTTTTCTACTTTTTCCTTAATTTATTCTTTCAACTACCTTCAAAGTGTCGTTTAAGCCTCCCCAAACTCACTCCATATCAAACTACAACCCCTAAGTACTCTCATAAATTTACTTCAGCGTGCCACCCAACGTAACAACTACTTTGAAACCTTTAAAGTAACGTTTAACCCCCTTTCAAACTCACTCCATAATCTGACTCCATAATCCAACCTCTCAATTTTGACCTTTTCTACCTAGAAATGTAACAATATAATCACTAACCTTGACTCCTTATACATAAGCTCACTTCAACATACCACCCAACGTAACAATTACATGGAACGCAAACGTTTAACCCCCCTCAAACTCACTTCATGATCAAACTACACCTCATAACTACCCAATCTCGCAACTTTTACTAAAGCTAAGTTTAAACTAAAGGCTACCATAACTGCAGGATAGCCAAAACAAATCATCATAATTTAAATGTTAAGTTTAATTAAAGGCTACCATAACTGTAGGGTAGTCAGAACCAATAATCTGAAATAAATTTATCTATCTTCAATAATAAACAATTAAAAATTTTAACATGTACCGTAAGTTCAAGGTTCTTTGTGTGCCCATGTCATTTCTTTAATCATCTTTTTCATTTCTTTCATTTGTCGGGCATGTTTACCTGACATTCTTCTTTGTTCTTCACTCGTTTTTTTTTTGCTTCTTCAAGCTCATTTCTTTGTTATTCAATCTTGTTTGGTTGTTCTTCAGTTCGAGACTGCGGGTGCTCATGGCTATTTCTTAGTTCCATAACCTCTCTAAAGTGCATTTTTTGAGAATATAAACTCGACAAACTGCTACCACTCTTCTGTGACTTGGGCTTGGGGTCCTAATCAAGATCTTTTGAGTAGCTTGGTTGTCTATCAAAAACAGTTTCATCATTTGATTCTGCACACAAATAGTATAGTTAAGTTATGCACTCATAATTAAACTAGAAAATAAACAACAATAAACTATAATCTTAAATGTGCATCCTTGATTGATTGTGAAACTAACTGGGAACTCTTATTAGCGTGTGTTTCTTTAAATAGCTCCACACATTCAGAGCTTATGTTATTATAGAAATGACTTGGACCCACTACTATGATTGTAAGGTTGTTTCTCTTTAGCAGCCTTGTTGGTTATTGATTGCTCCTATATGGAAACAACAAAAATGAAGTAACATTAGAAGATGTAAATCACCTAAAATTGTCGACTTAAATAGTGGTCGTAGAGGAAGTGCCATTCTTCCAAAAGATTCTACAATTTGTTAGGTGGGTTGGCATGGGCTTGCTCAGGGTCGCTATACTTCTTAAAATGTCTGTACAAGTCTCCTCTGTACTTTTTGAAAGATGTCAACATTTGATGCTCAACAAATTTATTAAGTGCATAATCTGTAAAATCAAACACAAAATATCACTATAAAAGAAAGAACATACAAATTAGGTTTCTATATATGTAGGTTTAATTTATATCTAAAGTAGTTAATAAACTTACTTGTAAAGAGCCCTAAAAACCTCAATATACTCTAGTGGAACTTCAACCCACTTTAAGGAAGTGGACTGAAAATGTATCTCTCACGTAAAAACTAATGGTGTTACTAAACCAAACAACATGTGGAGAGATTGGCTTCTCCATTCCTGGTGCTATAGATACGTCGAGAGTAAAAAAAATGAACATAATAATAAGAAAAAAGTAAAAAAAAAAATCTGGACACACATAGGTGTCAAGAGTTACTCACATGTTTCGATGTTTTGTACTTTGCACTCGGAGATGAGTTTTCGACGTGGTGTCGGGAATTCCTTACTCCTCTTACTCCTGATGCCAGGATGAAGCACGTCAGGAGTTACCTTTTCCCGACATGCTTCCTTCTGACGTTGGGAGTAAGGAATTCTTGACGTTGCTTCATGTATGCATCGAAAATTCATCTCTTGACTCACTTCCTGATGGTCCTACATGCATCAAGAGATCCTTTCCTGATGCATTTGGGTATATGCCGATGTCTTTATGCGTTGGGAGGCTCACTATTTCTTTTAGTGTGTATTGTTGCATAATTCCACTAATGGTTAGTGGAATCTGAGGTGTTGAGTTTCGATGAACTAATTACATGCATTTTTACTTGTAATTAGACTATTTAAAGACTTTTTTCAAATGTTGATGGGTTTTTGGTAATTTAATTGTAAATTTTCATTTAAAAAAATATACTTCACCAAAATATTAAATCAAAAGCTTTGAGTAATTTTGATGATTTCTCCTCTAATGTCTATCTCTCCCTCTCTCTCATATCCTTCACCCATCGGGTTCCACAACTCGATTCTTAGTTTGAAGAATAACGAGTCAATCCTAGAGTGGTTTGGTTTGAGATCGTGAGAAAATTACAAGTGAAGATAGTTATAAATGTATAATTTCTAAAACCCTAATTTTGTCCAAATTAGGTTTATGTATGTTAACTTCTAATAGAATTAGATGCAATTACAGTAATTTTGATTTGAATTTCGCTACGCATGTCTATTGTTTTCCATTAGCTCTAGACCTTTAATTGACTTCGTTTTGTCTCTAAATAGACATTGTGGCCTAGAGCGACCTGAATTAAACTCAATACCTATAAAATGAAGGAATAGACACGTAAAAATACAAGAACGATCCCGAGTTAAGCAGAATATATAAGATAGCATATTTTCAATGCTATCATCATGACTTTTGAGGTAGAAAATTCAAATCCTTCCATCCATACTTGTTGAACTTAAAAAAGATAATATTAACTTTGAATTTTAAAATATTACCAAACTTAAAAGAGATAAAGAGACAATATCTGAAAAGACCCCAAATGTGGCTAAATTCTAGTTATGAATATTATTAAATTTTAGGACGATTATTAAATATTAGTTATATAATTGACTATTTTTTTTAAATAAAATTAAAATAAAATATAGCAAAATAAATTAAAAATATTTACAAAAATATATATTACAAAATTTTAGATCTATCATTTATAGACATTGGTAAACTTCTATTAATGTCTATCAGTGATATTAATTAATTGACACTTTATCTGTGGCTATCAGTGTCTATCATTGATAGATTTTGAAATTTTGTTATGTTTTGTAAATATTTTCAACAATTTTTTTTATTTACAATAATTGCCTTAAATATAAGGGGCAATTTTAAAAATAGCAAAATAAATTAAAATATTTACAAGATATAGCAAAATTTTGGATTCTATCAATGATAATCTTCTATCACTATAACATATCAATGACTATCAGTAATAGAATTTGCTAGATTGTAAATATTTTGTAAAATTTGATATTTTTGAAAATTCTTCTAAATATAAATAATATAATGACATCAATAGTCTTTTGATATATCTGTCGACATCTTTATTAAATTGAAATTTATATACATGTCCATGTACAATTGAAACTTTGATCATGAATAAGGTAGAGACTTGGTCATAGCGAAGATGTAGTCAAGAGAGGAGCACTGAGTGATTGATCTTGTAAAGACTCATTAAAGAGGGTCGTTGAGACTTAAGAGGTTGGTTAAAGGTCCATTTTGGTATTTAAGTTTTGTGCGTGTGTTTTTAATATATTCTTTTAATACAAGTTAAGAGATAAAAGGCATATTATTTATCTCTAGGTTCGTCTCTCCATTTCTTTTTATGCAAGCTTAAAGAAAAATTCACCCAAGAAAAAGAAAAAGAAAAAGAAAGAGGGTTGTTTGAGTCAAATGTAATGTCTAATCATGATTGTCTCTGTAACTTTGTAAAAGAACAATTGGACTTTGATAAGTTCTAATCAAATGATGGAGATGATTAATTAAGCTTATGAAAGCAATTAGTAAAACTAACTATTCTTATAACATAAACATGTAAATTAGATTTTTCTAGAACTATGTAAATAAATATGTCAAAGAAAAATTTATAAACATCCTAAGTTTTCATCCGGTTTAGGAATTCTTTAGGGAATTCATTTAGTTAAGAATAAATCAATAAATATCTAGATACTTAGAGCCAAGAATAATTTATAGAGATCTTCTTGTTTGGGCTCGAAGGATCTCTCATACCTATAAATAGCAAATGTGACACTATTTCCAAACAAGCAAAGAAAAAAAAAAAGAAAAGAAAAGTTGTTAAAGAGAAATTTTAAGTGAAAAGTGAGTGAGTGTCTTCAAATTGTAAAAGAGTACTCTTTCCAAAGTGACATCTACGTTCTTTCTTGATAGAATTTTCTTTCTTTAAAAGAGATCATCACTACAAAAATTTGGGGTTATCTCGACGCAGGAAAAAGTGTCGGGATAAAAGACATCGTAAGAGATGGGTTTTGTCGATGCCATTGCAACGTCAACAATAGAGGAAACAACGACATAATACAATGAGGATGTCGTTAAAGGTCATTAGTTAAAAACAATATTATAACTTCTAACGACTCCATGCAAGTCTGCATTGACTTTTTCATCCTAATGACAACGTCGTTGTCAAGGCATCAAAAAAGCTTAATATATTATTAAAATGGATGTTCTATGACGACGTCTATGGCAATGTTGTTGACCGCATCGACAAGGGTTAGACCTTTCAGTCACTATGACAAATGATGTTTTGATTGATTTGACAGGGAAATGGTGACGTAGATCGGATCTACATCAGCATTAGGTGGCTTCTAACAATGCTGCAAGTGGCTGCGTCGTGAGAAACCTGTTCTCGGGACGTTTTCATCGTGCGTCGCGAGAACCTTGCTTCTTTTATTTGTATTCATTTGAACACAGAAAGGCAGAGAGAAGAAATGGAAGAGGAAAGGAAAATGGAAAACGAAAGAGAGAGAGGAAGTTGAGCTACCTCGTCCTTGCCACCGTTCGTCCATCGTCGTCGTCGTCTGTCGCCGTCATAGTTATCGTCGTTGTCGGTCATCGCCCATCGACCGCCTACCAGTAAAAAATATCATTTTGTATGTTGGAGATTGTACGTGAATTGTATGTATATTGTATGTTTAATGTTTAGGAATTATATATTATTGTATGTATATGTATATTGTAAATTGTATGTATGTTTAGGGTTTAGATATTGTGGATTAATGTATGTATATTGTATGCATAGGGTTTAGGATTTAGGGTTTGTATGTTTATGATATATATATGTGTGTGTGTGTGTGTGTGTGTGTATTATGTATGTGTTGTAAATTGTATATGTATATATTTGTAAGTTGTATGTGTATATTGGAAGGTTGTATGTATGTGTATATTGAAATTGAAATTGTTATTGTATATATGTTTATTGGTAGATTGTTTAACTTAAAATTGTATATGATAGAAGGAGACATGCACAACGAAAAAAAGGATACAAAAATTACCCTAATTGCCCCTAATTAACATGTAACACTAAACTAAAGGAATTAGGGTTTATAACCTTTGTTGTTTTACAAGAAAACTTGAAAACACTTCACGTACACAATCTGAGACAACCACTGGAATTCACCTACTATCCTCAAGACAAAGAACCGGGTTGTGGGACCCAATTGGTGAAGAAAATAAGAGAGATATAAAAGGGAATTGGAAGGTAATTTTGGTTGAGATTTTGGAGTGTAAAAATTTCTAAAATTATTTCAAATTGACAAAAGATTTTAAACGATTTGAAAATACTCCTATTTATAACTTAATTACATGCAAAAATGCATGTAATTAAATTGCCAAATCTCAACACTTAATATTCCACTAACAATTAGTGGAACTTAGTGGGCTAGGTGTCTACATCTTATGTAGCCACATATCCCACTAAGTTTTAGTGGGATTATCCAACAAAATGTTGAATTTTTCCACTAACTTAGTCCAAGGGTAAAATGGTCATTAGACCTTTCTAGTCAAAAGTCAAACTTTGAGTTTTCCAAGTCAAAAGTCAATATTTTGACTTTTTACCGTTTTGTCCGTCTTGACTAATTTCGACCTCCCGAGCATGAATCTGCATTTATTTTTTAAAAATTCAAATCACATTTGAATATAAGGCCAGTCAAAGTTTAACTTTTCAAAGTCAAAAGTCAAAAGTCAACATTTTAACTTTTAACAACTTTGACTATTTCCATCAATTTTGAGTTTCCTGGTATGAATCCATATTCATATTTATAGCATTTAAATGTTATTTAAACACAAAACTCTATTTCTAATATGAAAACCGATGACTATATCACATATGCTTGTTGGTTTCTCTCTCTTCTCCCAATTCGAACAATTCGACTTATTTCATCACACTGTTCTAAGTTTATTCCATATAAGCTAGAAGGGGAACCTAATGAACCTATAGATCATGGCTTCAACGATTTAAGACTAACTAGCTAAACTCTTTTAGATCGAGTTAATCAACATTCGTTAACTAACGAGTCATTCCACTAAAGTCTCATAGTTGCACTCCCTCACTATAGATATATTTGTGTCCATTTGATAAAATCATGATTAGTAAGTTAATCATTCACAGGTTGTTCATAACCTCGGCTGGGTCAAAATACTGTTTTACCCCCAAGACTATATGTTGCTCCTTAAGTCCCACTAATCCACTATTGAACAATTAGTTTAAGGTCCAACCTATAAACTTAATCCCTCTTAGGACAATGAGAGGGTGGAGCCTCTTTGTTCAAAACTTGGATTCAGTGCTTAAGAGAACAACCTATTTACTAACCCTAAAGCGGGTAGAAGTGAATTCCATCTTGCATCTTATGTTTCCAGCTATCGATTCGATCTTATCCTTGAAATGAGAGGTTATTGAGCCAACGCTGATGAGCTACCCTCACCTATGCAGATCTAAGGATAATTTCGTGTGAACAAGAGTTCATAGTTAGCTTAGGATTAATATTAAGTTACCTAGGTTATCAATAATCGAGATAGTCAGTTTTAAACAGTAAACGGTGTTAAAACGTAAAAGTGACTATTTCATGGTTCAGTCTTATGTAAACACTTTAGATAGGATGCCCCCACTTTTATGTCTCTACATGAACGATCCAGGATCACCTCGTTTGTACTAACTACATAGCGGGCCGCATCCATAGTTTATCTGAACAAAGCGCCCAACCTTTATTCATATACTATAGACTATTTAGGCTATATATTCGAACTTGATCCACGTTTATGTCTTCATATAAATTTCAATTTTACTAAAAAATAGCCTCGAGACTTAGTTTATTGGATTTAAGATTATAATATTCAATTTCTCAACAATGACTTTATTGAACAGAATATGATTATAAACTACGAGTTTTAGGACAAAAAATTCCAACAGTATATATATTGTATTTATGTTATAAATTGTAAATTGTATATCGTATGTATTTTTTTATAATTAAATTGTAAATTAAAATTGTTATTTGTATGTATGTTTGATAATAAATATGTTGTATGAATAAGTTAAAGTAAATTGAAATTGAAATTGCTATTGTATGTATGTTTATGGTAGATTGTTGAATTGATGAATTTAATGAAATTACACAAATGTGTAATCTGTATTGATATTACGTGTTATTTGAATTTTAGATTGTATGTGTAAAGTATGTATGTATAATTTATGTGAAAATTGTATGAGTTTGTATATGTAAATTCTTGTTGTATGTGTATAAATTTGAAGAAAATAAGTGTTCGATTGTTCTTGTTAAAATCCATGAATGAAGAACTCTTGATGTATGTATAGATTTTTGTTATATTTATATTGTATGTATAAATTGTACATTGTATGTATGTTTGATATTAAATTTGTTATTTGAGAATTACAATCTGCTATTGAAGTAGCAAATAAAGAAAATGAGGAGTATGAGGAGATTGTAGAATAGTTTAGGTGCAAAAATTTCCTTCGACTGCATTTAAGGACCTTGAATCCAAGAATAGAGACACGTGCAGAAGGTGCAAATAGGGAAGTTTAACATTATTATGAGCTGTGTCGAAAGAAATATGAGGTTGCTTCAAAGAGATACGATATTCACTCTGGTGGTTCCTTAAAATTGATTAGGAAAAGAGGAGCAAAAAATGACAAGATCGAGAACTGAATAGGTAAGCTATATAATTTTTTCCACTTGCTCTGATGGTCTTATATGCAAGTGGAGAATTTTCTATAGTTTACCTATTCGGTGCTCGATCTGGAACCACTTGAGCGAGGGTCGTTTCTTTTTGAAGCAACCTCATATTTCTTTCGACGCAGCTCGTAATATTATTCAACTTCCCTCTTTGCACATTTTGCTCATGTACCTACTCTTGGATTCGAGGTCATCAAACATAGTCGAAGGGAATTGTTGTGCCTAAGCTCTTCTATAGTCTTCTCATACTCTTCGCTTTCTTTCTTTGCCTTCAATAGTTTTGCCGACACATATACGACGATGTTGGAAAACATCCTTGTATTGCCAATGTGTAACAACCCCAAGTTCTAGTATTAAACTAAGATTATTATTTGAATACTAGACTCCTTCTTAACACAAAAACTGGATAAGATTAAATGAAAATTTCACAACGATAGAGAAAATTTATAAAAGGTTCGGCCCTAATTAAAACAAAGTTTGAAAGTTCAATTTAAACATCAAAAGAAAGTTAAATCAGGAAAAGAAAACCCCTAACAGTCTCAACTACTAAGGGAAAACAATAAAATATAAACAATCAGCGAAAGCAGTTTGAAGAACATTTCCTTATGGAAATCACAGCTCCTTCTTGCCCCTCATCGGTCCGCCTCCCTTGTTACCTTTGCCTGAAAAATTTAAACATAAAAGGGTGAGTATA
>JBBPDI010000022.1:4688776-4703887 GCA_037974545.1 Cucumis variabilis
TGTTAATGACTTCTCTAGATTTACTAAGATTTATCTTAGCAAAATGAAAGATGGAGATAGTAGCATGTTTTTGAAATCTAAAGTAGAAACTGAAAATCAGTTAGGTAAGAGGATAAAAAGAATAAGATCAAATAGAGGTGGTGAATACGGTGACAAAACTCTTAAGGAATTTTGATACTTAGGATAAATTATACTGCGTATATTTTCACACTCTATAAATTATACCACATGAGTTTAGTTGCGCGATAAGTTCATTTGGAACGTTAATTCCTTGTGTTCACTCCTGGACTTACTAGGAAACCTCTCTTCGCTTGCACTTGGACAATAGAGAGGAAAACTTGCATTACACACATATTATTAGAAGTTTTGTAATACATGAATAAGATTGCACCTTTTATTGTGTAATCCTATTTAGTTGCCCACTAGTTGCTTAGTTAGAGCCTTAACATGACATATCTACGAGCAATTGCATACATACATAAATTCACAAGCAAGTTTTTGCCACCATTGCTGGGGAATTAATGATTTTTCATTTTTGAATTTAAGTTCTGCACTACTCTTATGCAGAAGTTCTGTTCCAGCTGAATCACATGCTTTACTTGAAGAGTGTGTGAATGAGTTTATGAGTGACAGTGAACAACGTAAATTCATACTCGACCCTAGGATTGAATGAACCTTTTGAAGGAATAGGAGACAAAGGTTTGGTGAAAGCATGTCTCCATCATGGCATACATGAATGCGTGTTGATGGAGCAATTTTATTTTGGGTTAAGTGAGGATAAACAGTAGATTGATGATGCTATGTGTGTAGGGGGAATGTTGAAAAGTTCCTACAACCATAGATCAAGACAACATTGGACACTATGGCCAGCAATAGCCAAGAATAGAGATCGGCTTTGGTTTGCCACAAGAAAAATAGAAGAAACAAACGAATGATTGATGAGGGAATGGATAGAAATTCCATGGTGGCATTGCAAGGTTAAGTCACTAACATGAACAAGTTGTTCCAATCCATGGCATTATCACAAGTAAATTTCACGGGCGGTTCATACAGTACAACAGATGGTTGAGATAGAATGTGTAGGATGCGACGATCTACATAAAACTAATGCATGCCCACTCAACACAAAGACGATAGAATATGTTAAGAATAATGACCCATACTCCAACACCTATAATGCGAGTTGGAGAGACCATCCTAATTTCAATTAGGGAGGATCGGGTTAGGACAATCAAGGGCAACTAGGTGGTCAAGGACACTACTGTAGCGAGGCACCTGGCCATCGCCAAAAACATTATTACAGACCACACCACTTAACACCAACATCAATAAGTCACCACCACTAATCCATCCCCTCTTCTATGAAATCTCTTCTTTCTGATTACATGCAAAGGAATGGTGCCCTTCTGCACAGTCAAGCCACTTCAATTAAGAACCACTTCAATTAAGAATTAGGGCAGTTAGCCCGTGACTTCTCCAAAAGACCAAGGGGATCTCTCCCAAGTAATATTGACACACCAAGCTAGGAGGATTTGGGAAAGAGTAGTGTCAAGCTATGACACTCAGAATCAAAAGTAATTTGACCATTTGCAACCCTCAATCTAAACATAGAAACTCCACTTCTACTTCTACTACAAAGATTGGTAGCTCAAGTAACAATTCTAATCGCTTAAATTTCTCTTTAATTGATAATGCTTCTTCCTTGCTTCTAATGAAGTATAGAACAAGAAAAAAAAAGAACACTAGGCAAGAAGAACAACGTGGTGAAGCATTTAACCAGGCGACGGGCTCAAATCCTTTACCACCGCCTCCATTTCTTGGTCCCCTCAAGAGGAAAGGCGATGATCATCAATTTTGAAAGTTTTTAGAAGTCTTGAAGTAACTTCACATCAATAACCTGTTTGTTGATATGTTAGAGCAAATGCCTTCTTATGTAAAGTTTTCAAAGGATATCTTGACAAGGAAAAGAAGGATGAATAATTTTGAAATAGTAGCTCTAACGCAGGCAACAAGTGACGTCTTCAAGAATGAGGTACCCGAGAAGATGATAGACTCTGAAAGCTTCATGATACCATCGTCTATAGGCGAGATGGATCTTGGTCATGCATTGTGCGACCTTGAGACAAACATCAATTTAATGCCTCTCTCTATCTTCAAGAAATTAAAGATGGAGGAGGTTCAACCTACACACATCTCCAATTTGCACAGCATGAAGGAAAGATTGAAGATGTTTTCGTTAAGGTGGACAAATTTTTATTTTTCACAGACTTCGTCATTCTAGACTACGAAGCTGATCAGGAGGTATCCATTATTTTGGGGTGGCCAGTTCTGTCAACTAGTCGTATCCTCATAGATGTCCACCAAGGAGAGTTGACAATGTGATTTAATAACGAAGAAGTTAAATTCAATGTTGTCAACGCAATAAAATTCCCCTTAGATGTTGAAGACTGTAACACGAATTTAATATATAAAACACATGAAGAAAAAATCACTCACTACAACTTGTGTTTCCTTCTTGTAGAATGCCTAATTTAGCCTTTCCTTTTAACAACTAGGATCAACTCAATACTTAACTTCATTTCTAATTTTCAGCAGCAAAAACTTCTTATTAAATTGACCTCACCCTCTATTTATACTAATCCTAAACTGGATTTCATCCTTAACCTCTTAATAACTTGGCAGCTCTTGCTCTTAGTGGTGCACACGGAAGCTTGATGTTTAACTTAACCATGTAGCTTAAACTTCTACACATGACCCATTAAGTATTCTTAGGAAATTTAAGAAATTTCCCTACTCTTCATCGCCTAGTCTTTAATTTGTGAGAAAACATAGCCCGTATTCTAAGGTTTCCCCGCCTTCTCTTTATCTTGTATTGAACTCCAGACACCTAGTTCTTATCGCCTAGCTTAAATCAAAACACCTTCTTTCAAATATTTGTCGAGTTTTAGCCCTTCTTAGGTTCGGGTCTCACATCAAATACTAAAGAACAAACCACATCGAATCATAATCAACATGAACACAATTTTTAATTTCACAAAACACATTTCTCCGGAACATCGTGTGAACAACCACTATTTATAGGTAATTTGACAAACTCTAGATGAATTACATGGCCACTAAGAATTGATATCTTTAAGACACATAAGAAAAGAGTTGGATGTAAAGAAAATGACACATGATAAAAGAGTTGGATGTATGGAAAATGACACATGACACAATGAAAACTAAAAGCATAATGATAATTGGGTATCAATTTTCATTGATATTTATAACATAAATAACATTTTTAGAATTGTTTTTAGGTAGCATCCCCAATCTCTCTGTTCGAATATTTTTCTTTTTTTGTTAATTCTTAACCGCAGATGAGGTAACATAAATTTTATTAAAAAAATATTTTCTTAAAATTTTAATTATTCAAATTTCAATATATCTTTTTCTTCTCCCAATTCCTTTCCTTTCCTTTTTGTTGAGAGCAAAGGTTAGAACTAGAATAGGGGAGTTTAAGAACTCAAAAGAATAAAATATAAAGTATACCACAAAATTATCCCCAAATGAAACTAAAGATGGGAAAAATTAAATTTTAGTAAACAAAACCAAGAAATTAAGTTATAATATTGTTGAAGAAGACATCTTCTATTAAGAAATGAATTTCTAAGCAAACATGTGACACATGGTCATTTTGAACAACAAAATATCTTATCAGAATATAAGCAAAATAGTGTATTAGATTTCAGCCACTAAAATTAAAAATTAAAAATTAAATATTAAATATTAAATTAAAAAATTATTATTCTTCTTCGATCAAGTTCTCCGCATATTCCATATGAATTTGAAAAATAAAAAAAGAAGGAGGTGGTGGGTAGTAATCAGGTGTTTTAATAATCTTTGTGCACCCGTTTGTTCTCTATCTTATCGGTTATCGCTTTGTTTTAAAAATCAGAAATGGAAAATGACAGGGTACTGCCTATATGTCACCAAACATCACAGACATGTGCGATTGGTTAGAAGATTTTGACAGAATGACGCGTTTTGCTACCTGTTGTGGTCCCACGACTTTCATACGTTTAAAACGTGACCGACTATGTACAAATACTTTTCCTTTTTCAATACTTTTCCTTTTTCAATACCTTTCTTGTTTAACAGGTAATAATTTAGATCTATTAGTTCCTTGGTTAACTTTGATAGAATAAAACAAACCAATCAAATATTTAAATTTAAGTTAAAAAATTCATGAAATTTACTATTTCTTTAAAAATTTAAACGATTCTATACCAAAAAAATCTTGAAAACAAATTTAAACGATCATATACCAAAAAATCTTGAAAACAAATCGTTGAGATTTTACTATTATAATTTAAATGATCAAATCTAAATGATTGTACACGATCGTGTGCCAAATATAAACAATTGTTAGTCAAATCCAAACGCGTACAAAAAAAACATCTTGAAAAAAATCATGTAGATTTGAGTAGCCAAATTAAATGATCCTATAAAGAAGAATAACCTAATCTAAACGATTGTCTTTTAAATATATTACGTGCACTCAATGCCAATTAATCATGGGAAACTTTTCATTGCGGACCTGTGAACTTTTTCCATTTTCAAAATTGTTCTATACGGTGTAAATATTTTGCCTCTTTGTTCTATTTTTGGAAAAACCCTTAGTTTGAAAGTACTTGCGTAATGATTATTAAAATGAGAATTAATCCATTTGTACAATAATATATAATTATTTACCTTGAGAAATTAAGTATGATTTAGTTTTAATATTAATTTTTTTAAATATAATTGTATAACTAAGAACTTAATTGTAGTGAGAAAACTAATAATCTTAAATTCAAAATATTCTAGGTTAAAAAAAAATTAGTAATGATTAGTAACTAAAATAATGTTATATTTTATTACCTTGTTAAGTTCAAATGTTATTGTGTACTAAGATATTTTTTATTAATTAGTTAATAATTAAAATTTAAATTTCAGGTTTAATTCTGACAGATAAGATTTTTTCAATAAGATATATGTATGCAAAAAGGAAAGGTTGAAGGTCCTTTGTGTGTCAAAGTCATTTTCTCAATCATCTTCTTCATTTCTTCTATTTGTCAGACATGCATCTCCAACGTTCTTCTTTTTTCTTCAATCAATCATTTAGCTTCTGCAAGCTCATTTCTTTGTTCTTTAATTCTAATTGTTTGTTCTGCAATCTTGGTTCTGCAATTGTGGTTGTTTGTTCTTCAATTCGGAATTGCAAGCACTCAAGGCTAGTTCTTAATTCCATAACCTCTCTAGAGTGTATTTCTTGAGAATATAAACTTGAAGAACCGCTACCACTCTTTCGTGACTTGGGCTTGGGGCTTCACCCAAGATCTTTTAAGTAGCTCGATCGTCTACCCAAAATAGTCTTGCATTTCTCGTACCGAAAGAGGGATTGAGAACCTTCTGCGGAGGGTGCATACAGTATTTCCAGCATTTGATTTTGCACACAAATAGTTAAGTTATGCACTCACAATTAAAGTAGAAAATAAAACACAATAAACCATAACTTACATGCGCTTCCGCGGTTGCCTGTAAAATGATTTGACCACTTTTATTGGCATCGGTGTTGACTATCTTTCGTCGACGCTTCGTTACCTGCGTCGGCAAAAGAGATCTTCTACGATTTATAAGAACCAGAGGTTTGGGAATGTTTAAAATTTAATTTAATATGTGCACTTTCCTTTACGTGTGGCATAAAGACGTCGGGAAAAGTTTAACTAATAAATCAATACGTCCACTTTTTTCGATGTGTGTCAGATGGACGTCGGAAAGAGTGTGAATATTGAATTATTATTTAAACTTTCTCTGATGTCCATCTGCCACACGTCGGAAAAAGTGGAAATCGTAAAGATAAATTTTCACTTTTTTCGACGTGTGGCAAATGGACGTTGGGAAAAGTTTAAATAATAATTCAATATTCACACTTTCACTGACGTCAATCTATCACACGTTGAGGAAAGTGGAAATCGTAATGAAAAATTTCAACTTTCCCCAACATGTGGCAGATGGACGTCGAAGAAAGTTTAAATAATAATTCAATATTTACACTTTCCTCGATGTGCCCCTTGCCACACGTCGGGAAAAGTTGACGTGTTGAAGTGACAAGGTCACCTTTCCCTGACGTGTGGCAGGGGGCACGTCGAAAAAAGTGCAAATAATAATTCATTATTTAAACTTTTCTCGACGTTTTCGAAGATGTCGAGGAAAGTCCATACTATTTCTTCCCCCTTCAACATAGAGCAGAATGAAAAACAAAAATAAAACCAAAATCAGTTAAGAGAGAGGGAGATGAGGAGAGTCGAGAGTGTTGTCGTCGCTGTCCGTGTTCGCTGCCACCACCGCTAGGAATGTCCTTGTCTGCCGTCGAAATCCAAGGTTCTTATTTCCTTTTTCCTTTTTAAGAAATTAGAAAACTTGAATGTATATAAATTTATATTGAATTTTGTTATTTTGAATGTATATATATTTGTATGATATAATGTATGTATGTGTCTGTTTTAAGTAATATGAAAAATGTATGTATGTTTTAGGTAATATGAAAAGTGTATGCATATGTATGTATAAAGAAAAATACGTGTATATATATTTGGAATTTAGAAATTACATATAGATAATTAAAAATGTATGTATTTGTATTTGGAATTTAGAAATTACATATATAATTAAAAATGTATGTATGTACGTATATATTTTTTTTGTAATTAGAAAATATATAAATTTTAAAAAATGTATGAATTTAGGAAAATGTATGTATGTATTTTGTCTTTTAGTAATGTATGCATAATTAAAAATGTCGAGCGGTACGTATAGAAAAATGTCGAGCGCTACAAGGAGAGTACGATAGCATTCGCGAAACATAGATGTAGAGCGGTACATACAGAAAAATGGGAGAATCCCCATTTCAATCCCCCCTAGAAGGGATAGACCTGTCTCAGCACACGCCTCTCGTTTCAGTTGCACGATCAATGTGTTGACGTGAGACACATTTTCTATTCAGGCCTTGAAGTGGGTAAATGACCACAAGAGTGCATCGAAGTTGTCAAGGGCGACCTAGCGGTAAGTCTGTAAATACATAAACACTTATATATGTTTCAATTACCTATAAAAGCTATACTGACCTGAAACCTATTTTTTTTGTAGTAATTTTTCGTGTTCAATCTAAACAATCAAACACTTAATCGGTTTGTTGAGCATCAAATGCTCACTGTCTGAAAGAAATTCAGGATAAGTAACCATCAACAAGTTTAGCGATCATAAACAAGCACGGGAAAAGTCACCCCCGAGATTGGTTAATCAAGTGGAATATTGACACTTTCTCTATGATCACTACATCACTCAACAGTTTCAGGTGTTTTATATAGTTTTACGTTGAAATCAATTAACATTTATTTATTTAATTTGTTTGAAAGTATAACAATTTGATTATCGTCATTTTTGGAATATAGGAGCAGTGAAATATGTGTAAGGCTATTAGGGTGCAGTAGCCTTACAACCACAAAAGCAACACAAAGTCATTCCTTCAAAGACAAATAGAGTTTACTAAACTATGTGGTCGTTTGGTGGACTGTGTCGAGTTATTTAGAGAAACACACACCAGTAGTAGTGGCGAGTTCATTTCACCAGCAGTAGAGGATGCTTTTATAAATTTAAGAAAACTTTTTGTTTTGTTATAATTTTAATTCTGTTTTTAAGTCTGATAATCTCCCAATCTTACAAGCTTCTATTGTGTAGAATTAAATGATGAAACTTTAGTCTCAGCTCGTCCTAGAGGATTCTCAACCACTATCTGAGGATGAGATATGGAAGACCGTTTTGGGTAAACGACTGAGCTACTCAAAAGGTCTTAGTTGAGACTCAAAACGCAAGTCTAGGATGAGTTTCGCTTCTTCTTCCTCTAATAGTATGACCACCAGGCACACATGGCGGAGGTTAGTGAACTAAAGGTGAGCCTTAAACACGCTAATCACATAATTACAAAACAATGCCTGGGGGATGAGGATCGAGATTGAAATGGCGGACTATGCACAACAAATAGAGGAGATGAAAAAGATGATCAAGGAGATGAGTTGGGCACATAGAGGGCCTTGATCACTTGGGGTACGTACTTTTCAATTTTTAATCTGTTTGGTTTTTTTTTTGTTTGTTAATGTAATTGTTTTGAATTATGTAATTGTTTTTGTATTGAACATATTTCGTGTATATTGATTGTAATTAATTGAAATATTTTTCATTTTCATAATTTACTGTAAAATTTGTTAAACTTACAAATGTGCTGACAATGTGCATTGGTGAATGTTTACCTGGCATCGACGTGATTGCGTTGGGGAAAGTATCCCCAACGTACTTTTCTCAACGTATCTTTCAATGTCGACTGAGATGTCGGAGTAACCTTCACCGACGTGTTTTGGAGATTTTGTCGACATGGGACTTTGTTGGGAAGACCTTATTTCTTGTAGTGTTAAACAGCTCACATGTCTCACTGGTTGACCTCCTTCTTTAGTGTGTCATTATAGGAACAACTTGGAACCGCTACTATGATTGTAAGGTTGTTTTTCTTTACTAGCCTTGTTGGTTCTTGATTGCTCCTAACAAGCAAACAAAAAAAATGATACATGCAAAGAACAAAAATGAAGTAACGTCAATGTAACATTACAATATGTAAATCACCTAAAATTGCTGACTTAAGTAGTTTTGCAGAGAAAATACCAATCTTCCAAATGATTTACCAATCTGTATGGTAGATTGACACGTGCTTGTTCAGGGTCATTGTACTTCTTAAAATGCCTATATGGCAATCTCCCTTAAACTCTTTGAAAGATGTGAGCATGATGTTCAACAAATCTATTTAGTGCTTGATATATGAAATCAAGCATAAAATAGCGATACAAAGGAAAGAACATTTAGATTAGGTTTCTACATATGTACGTTTCATATAGGTGCAAAATAATTAATAAACTTACTTGTAGAGTGCCCTTGATAACCTCGATGTATTATGACGGAACATCAACTCACTTAAGACAACGAACTGGAAATATATCTCTCACATATACATCGATAGTGTTGTTGAACCGAACACTATATGGAGAGATTGACTTCTCTGCTCTTGGGGTAATGGAGATTGGAACCTTCCCATTCTTGTGGCCGTATCTCTCCAACTTCATGTTTTGGGAGTGCTGACGTCTCCTAGGAGTGCATTATGAGTCATCTAAGAAAACAAGACATTATCAGTAGGAACTCATATTATAAAGTGTAATCAAAGTAATGAGACTAACCTGAAGTCTCACCCACTGAGAACGATACATCGTTAGCGGACTCGTCCAACTTTAGAAACAAATAATCTAACTCGTGGAAATCGTTGGGTAATGATGACATAGTATCTGCAGACATAAAAACTAAAATTAAACAAATGAGAACATTTCAAACTGAATCTAAACAAAATGAAATACGTGGATACGTGGTTCATTATGATACATCGTCACTTGATCCTCTTTGAGGTGATAATTCTCCATCATCATTGTTTATGAAGTCGTCAACAACATAACTAACATCTGGTCTTTCCACTACTGTAGGATCAACGTCAACCCTACACACAGTGTCATCCTCAAGTATTCATCCACACAATGTCTGACAATAATTTCCAATACATTCAATTGTTTGTTCTCAATATCTTCTACTCTAGACACATCCCATGTATTTTTATTTTAGACCACTTTGAACAACTTTCCAACTGGTACCATTTTTTAGGTCCTCAAGGTAAAAGACTTGTTTTGTCTGGATCGCAAGAATGTTGGTTCCTCAACGAACCAAAAATACGATGTGTTGATTAATTTGTAGCCTAATTTCACGTGTGTCCTATGGATTTTATTGTTGTATGTGTCAAACCATCGACACTTGAATAGCCAAACACGTCATCCCAGCGAATATTGAATGTCCAACACTTCATCTAAAACAACATAAAAATTATTGTCGACACTTTCACTACCAATTTTTTCATCGATTACCATGACTCCACTGTTTTGTGTAGTGCATTAGAAATCATGCTCTACCGTGTGAAATCGTACCTCACTGACAATGCATACACTCTAAGAACAAACCTCATATGAAAGTCCCATTGAAAGTAAGAAGAAGTCATGAGATATGTTTTCTCTCTCAAATATTTCTAGAACCTAAAATTGATGTACATAAATATAAATTCTCAAATAAGATATATAAATTCTCAAATTAATGTACGATATATACCTTTTATCCAAACCAATCAAAAATGCTCGTTGTTGTCTTTTATATAAGTCAGAAGCGCTTTGAGCTTGATAACTTATCAACCTCAAGTGTTTCCTAAAGTTCAGAATTGTGAAGTTGAAATATAAAATAATGAGTGAAATATAAAATTAGAAATACGTACTTGCGATAATAGTCCGTTAGTTTTTTACAATTGTTGAGGATGTACCAATGTGCGAGCCATTTTTCTTCCTGTGATAAAGTTCGTAGAGTTGACGACCCTATTAGTTGTACTTTCTGCATGAATACTTCAAACTCACCAATTACCTCATCATTGGAAATGTTATCATCATTCTGTTTATCTCTAGTGAATCGAGTTTCAATCCCACTTAGATATCTTGAACAAAAAGTCACTGATTCATTGATCACACATGGTTCTGCAATAGACCCCTTAGGAAGTGCTTTGTTTCAAACAAATTATTTTAACATTTGTAAACTTTTTTCAATGGGATACATCCAACTGTAACTAGTCGGACCAGCAACTTTAGTTTCATATGGTAGGTGAACAACAAGGAGTACCATTATTTCGAAGAAGGCAGGTGAGAATATTCTCTTTAATTTACAAAGTATAATTATGATATCTGATTGTAATCGGTCCAAATCACTTATCTGTATCATTCTTAAGCACAAGTCATGGAAAAAACCATACAATTAAGTAACAACAGTAGACACATTTTTTGGTAGATATGCTCGAACACCAATAGGGAGAAATTGATGTAACAAAACGTGATAGTCGTTTGTTTTAAGACCTGATATTTTTCCATATTTATCATTCACACGTCATGAAATATTAGAAATGAATTTATCAGGAAACTTAACTAATTTTAGAAACTTGCAAAACACAATTCACTTGCTATTAGTCAATTTGTACGTTGCATGTGGCTTCACAAATCTGTTACCGACTTCTATTTTTAAATTTTATAGGTCCAACCAAGCATTTGTGATATCTTTCATTTTTTCAATATGTATTATATCTAGTTTATGACGTAATAGTAGTCTGGAACAGTAAGGAAGTTCGAAAAAGATACTTCTCTTAGTCCAAGTGAGCGCTCACTTCCATTTTTTATCTTTCAGTGAGAGATGTTTACTCATAACTGAAAAATTCAACGAATCTAATTGTTCTAAGATATCATGTCCATTCATTACAACTAGAAGAGGTCAACACTCTACCTTTCTATCATGTAGCTTACTTCTATGCCAAACATGGTTTTCTAAAAGATAACGCTGATGTCTTATGAAAGATATTTTTTCCCTTATCTCGAATGACGATTTATCTCTCATGCATATGAGACATGCCTGATAGCCTTTTGTATTCTACCTAGATAAGTCACCATATGCCAAAAAGTCATTAATTGTCCATAGCAAGGCTGTATATAATTGAAAGAACTTACTAGTAAGAGAATCATAAGTATGCACAACAAAAGTTCATAACTCTTTCAATTCCTCAATCAATGATTGTAGGTAAACGTTAATTTTTTTACCATGAGATCTTGGACCACGTATGAGCAATGACTAAAGAAGTTTGACTTTTTCATGCATTTCTAATGTGACAAATTATAAGAGGTTATTACCACATGCCACATATTGTATGAGGTACTCATATTTCCAAAAAGATTAAACCCATATGGAGCTAATCCTAAATGAACATTTCGTGAATCTAAAGCGAAATCAGAAAATTCATAATCAAAATGCTTTCATCCCTCTCCATTAGCTGGATGTCTTAACACAGCCTCTGTTTCGACACGCTTATCTTTATGTCATCTTATATCAAACGAGTCTTCTTGTGATGAAAACAATTGCTTTAATCTCTATTTTAACGAAAAGTGGCGCAATACCTTATGCAAAAAAATTTCTCTTTGTTATCATTAACTTTGTTGCAAATAGCCAAAATTAGGCAATGTTGCAAATAGCCAAATTCCTTCCAATTCTATATGTAATCGTACTTACATGAATGAGTATACTCTTATCCTAGGCTTAACTCACACAATTTTCGTTTAGCTTCATAGAATGAAGTAGGGATAATAGTACCCATTGAAAACTATGCTTTTAACAATTCTAATAACATGTCAAAGGATTTGTTACTCCAACTGTTGAGAACCTTGAAATGCATCAACTTAACCAAAAAATTTAGGGAAGAAAATTTTGAACAACCATGGTATAGCTCATTATGTACTCCATTCAATAAATCCTGAAATATGTTTGTTATCTCTTGTGTTCTATACTATTAAACAACATTTCATTCTCCAAACCTTTTTCTGTTGCTTCTTCATGTTCAATTGGTACTCTTAAATCATTAAGCATATCCAACATTTCATTTTCTTGAAAAAGGTTATTGCTAGTTTCTTGGCTCTCCATGATACCCCTAGTCTGTATAAGAAGTGGATATTCTAATTGTTAATAGATGTCGCTCCACACCCTCTAATGACTCCCAAATTGAGTTCATACATCTCTCTTGCATTGACAACTTTTTCATCCATAATCATCAACATGAAATTTTGCAACCTTTAAAAATTGAGATACTCCCTCTCTATACTCAACCGATAATTTATTTCTAAGTTTGATCCAATCTTTGTTCATTGTTAAAGACCTAAAGCATAAATAGGTTGATTATTGAAAGTTAGGGAAAATGGAGTCGAGAGGCTTTAAAAAAAATATCATTTAAGACACATATCATCAACTATGTGAGTACAATCAGCTTGGTTTTTGGTGAGTGACTCTTACCATAAGTTGTTAGCCTTTCAAGGAAAGGAAGAAATTCTTAGAAATAACAACACCTCGACTTTTGATGAGTGGATAATAGATTCTTATTTTTGAATGAAAACAAGTTTGGATCTCTATTACTTTTGGTGAGTAATTTTCATTACTAAGAATGAGACTTAATAAGATATTGCCAAGGGCATAATTACAAAAAGTCTTCGAATCTCTATTTTTTCTCTCCCCGAAAGACTCTACAAAACTTCAACCACTAATTAACCAAAAAAAAAAAAGGTTAAGGTAAAAAATGATCAACACTATTTAGCCACAAACCCCCACTTGTACAACAAAATATTAATCTTACATTTTTTTTCTCTCCACCCTCGAACTTACTCCATGAACAATTTACACCTCATAAGTACCCAATCTCACAACTTTCACTAGAGATAAATTTAAACTAAAGGCTACCATAACGACAAAATAGTCATAACAAATCAATAAGAAATTACTTTCAATCTTTACAAGCTAGCTAACACTTCCAACAAACAAAACTACTAACAAATTAAAAACTACATTTCAATACAATTTCAAACCATTAGCACATGAAGAATAATTAAAGATCAAACTTTAATTTGCAATTTCAAACTGTCACAATAAGTTTTTTCATGACAAAAAATAAATGTCATTAATTAATATTTTATGACAACAAATAATTTTCATATTTTATTTTATAACAACAAATAACTGTCATCATTTGCATATTAATGACAATTACAAAAATGACGTGAATTCGTTTATTATGACATTTTTTATCTGTCAAGGATATGTCAATCGTGACAGTTTTTATAAAAATAAATGTCACTTTTCGATATTGATGTCAGTTACAAAAATGTCATGAATTCGTATATTATGACATTTTTTTCCTGTCAATGATATGCTAACCGTGACAATTTTTAATAAAAGCAAATGTCATTGTTTCGCTATTGACGACAGTTACAAAATGTCACAAATTCATATATTATGACATTTTTTTCCTGTTGTCTATTCCTCAATTACTACATTTTTTTTACTATAAAATACATGTCTTGTTCTTCTTTTTGCTCTGCCATTACACTAACCAGTTCAATCACAAAATTGTTATAATAAATTACTTCCATATGAAAACAAATAGTCAACACTTTAATATATACACACATTATGATACACTTTGTAATATTCATACACTAGAATTGACTAATAACAATTTTTTTTTTGTTAAAGATAGTTTACATACAAAAAGAATAAACATCGACATCTTTAGCTACCAACAAGTCTAAAATAAGTACATTGGAACCAAGATTTTGCTGGCTTCACTACTCTAATGGATTCTTCCAAGCCTAGTAAGAAAACAAAATCTCATTTTAGAGTATGACAAGAACATTTTCAAAGCAAATCAATCTACAAGTAAACAAAAACATAAAGTTTGTACACCTAAATCAATTCACCTAGTCATCCCACAAAGGATCATCCCACAAAACTTCCTACCAAACAATCCACAAGTGAGTGATACTAATCTTTCACATGCCATAATGGATCTAAAATACTTCCTACCAAGTGAATGAACCAAATAATGTAACAATTTAATACACATAAACAATATATATAGAAAATAAACATAAAGCACTAATCTTTCACATGCCATAATGTATCGTAAGGTTCACCTTTGTGTTCACCTCTGCGAGTTCGTTCCTCATGACATCGAGGGTAACTTAAAAGTCCTCTGTCATGCCGTTGATCATCTCTAACATGCTTTTGTGCGAGTTATCAAGCTCTATAACTCGTTCCTTAATCTGGACGGCAGAGCTCGACGAACTGTCCCCACGCTCGTAGGTGACATTTCTCGTTCTGACGATCTGGGACTCTAGAGTGTCCACTCTAGCCATCAACTCTTGTATCGGTAATCCGTCAAGTCGACTGGACACCGCATCAATGCCATCCGCTTTCTTGGAAATTTCATCAACTCGCTTTTCCAGGAACCGAAGGAAATCAGGATGTTCCACCATATAGAGCAGATGAAATAGTCGTTTTTCCTAGAGTGTCCACTCTATACAATAATGTAACTTATTTTTA
>JBBPDI010000022.1:4715116-4726700 GCA_037974545.1 Cucumis variabilis
AAGTTTTGGTCAACATTAGTAAGTAGTCAGTAATTGACAACTTTGCAAAATCTGGAAGGTCTTCAAGCTCTTTTTCATTATCCATAACCACCTGGAATCCTATATAATCAAAATAAAAAATAAGAAGAGAAGGACAACATCATGAAGAACTGGAGGTGTCAATAAAATTACACACTACAATTACAAAATATACATCATTAAAAAAATTTAATAATACCTTCTTCAAATTTTAAAGCACCTTCCAATTCATGTTGAACTTGAAAATCTATTGGATTAGAATTTAGCCAATTTTGAGTACATATGAGAGCCTCACTGTTTTAGGAGTCAATGAACAACGTGATGAATCAATAACAAGTCCTCCACTCGGATGCTACAGTAGAAACTAGAATAGCCAAAATATCTCTAGCTATACGACTAAGAACCTCAAATCGATCACTATTCATCTTTCACCAATGTAGTATGTCAAAATCACCATCATTTCTAACATTGGCTTTCAACAAATAGATATCAATCTCTGATTATCCCTATTCAAAAGGTGCAGTAGTCACATCACCATCAAATTCCTTAACAATCATGCCGTAGACAAAATCTTCGCCTACCTTTTCATTTGGATCAAAATTAATAATTGCATACATGGACAAGACAGTTTGCGTAGTACTAGTACTACCACTACATTCTGGTCCATTGCCACTTCAAGTACTACTATACTTGTCATGTCCTGCCCTGCACGTGTCTTGAAACTTTCAATGTGACAAGTGACATGACTTAAGCAGTTCTGACGCCTCAACTTGTAACACTAGAACGCTTAACTTAAGTCTTTAAGTATTGCGTGCTTAATTCTAGGCGATAAATCACAGGTCATGATCATAGCATGCAAATTGCTCACTATATACCTCTTCATTGCATAATACATAAGTCCTTGTTGAGTACAAATTTTTTACTGCTTGTTCAAGTGCAAGCTAAACAGTATGTTTACCTGGGTGATCCAGGGTCTAACACATGGAATTGTTTCAAGACATTAGTTTTAGGTAATTATTCATCAACTAGGCAATATGAAAGAATTAAAGAATAATAAATATAAGAAATACTAAACTAAGCAGTGAGAGTCTGTAAAGAAGGGGCAACAAAGTAGTATGGTAATGCAAACTAACTTGTATCAGAAAATGAAGGAAGGAATGTCTACGTATTCTCATGCGAATAATTACTGGGATAAACTTGATGCGATGTAACTCACTAAACTATACGTATGATTAAGGCAAGCTTCTCTTGAAGTCATTATATGCCTCACATGGTCGCTTTTGGAGATCCATAAAATAAAATATGAATTTACAAATTATATCTAGAAGGGACTACTTATAAACTGTATAGGATTTCACGATTAAGGACTGCAACCTCTCGGTGTCCACTTCCATAATTATTCTTCTTTTGGGATACAAATGTTGGAAATGATCTCACATGAAAAGATGAAACTCCTCCTTATGCACGTTAGTTAGGTCTTAACTACTTTCTATTTCGGGTAGTTGATGACTTATGTTGGTCAGGCGATAAGAATAGCTCAACTAATGTGATAAGACTTATAAGCAACTCTTCTTATCAAGAATTTATCATCTACCTAAGCTACGAATAACACGTTGACTGGTGGAAAGTAAAGGAATGGATTGAAAATGCATAAACGTGTAATATATATAAAGAATGTAGGTCGTCGGCCAATGTACAATATGTGCAGTACATATTACAAAGAATACAAAAATGAAAGACATGACAATGAAACAATATTATAACTTAGGGGACAGAAAGGGTGGTCTTCTTCTCTACCCAAGCTTCGAGCTCTCACTCCCAGCCTGACTATAGAAGAAGAAGAATAATGAACTCTTTACACCTATGATTCATCCGGACTCTCCTTCTTGGTCCATTTAGACCTTACACTGGCCTATACATGCCTCCTTTATGGTTTATTCATATCTCTTCTGGCCTATACATGCCTCCTTTATACTTGGTGGGGATGAAGTACTTTTATAGGAAGCTTTAGGCGGAAAACTTATATTTCTCTGAAACTGTCAATGCTGACTTCAGTCCTATGAAGTCACATCACTCCAACTACCATTCTTGTCTTCTAGTAAGCCTCCTTTGCGTGATAACGTATTTTCTCACATGGAGATGTTATTCGTTAGACGAGTTCCCATTGCATGACTTGTACGTGAGATGTTCTCTGTGATTTACTTCTTTCTTCTTGTCCACTTATCTTGTGTTTAAACATGACAATCACGTAAAATAGGCATGATACTTATGTAAGATGTATTTCTAAATACCTATGTATTTACAACGTAAGTCACATGCTTTGATCATCTTCTTATGCGTTTAGACCTCATTATTCTGATAAAAGAGATTATAACATGTATTTATACACGTTATCACTATTCTGTAAGTTTTTAGGGTTTTTTTTGTTATTTTTTCCTCCCAATTGTGTTATATATATAGTTTTTTTTGTGTGTTCTCTCTTAGTGGAACATTTAAATCTTAAATATATAAACATAATCTAGTTTTTAATCGGTCCAAGTTGATTTAGAGTTGTTTCAAACTTATTAGCAAGTTTTTTGTTTTTGTTTTCATCTCGCAACTTTTTAAGTTCAAACGCTTAATCTCAAATGAATTATATACTTGTGCTTTTGTGATTTGTGGTGCTTTTATACATGTTTATGGAGTTGTTAGCTACTGCTTTTTTGCATCTCAAAAACATCTTGCTTTCAAACTTTAAATGTCTAATGTCGAATTAGTCATTTACTTATTTAGATTACGACCATGCAAATTTTGTTTTTAGGTACTGTTTTTTAATCTCGCAAATAAGCCATACACTTGTTTTATGTGATATGTCAACTTCTAATTTCAAATAAATTTCTACATGAACTAAAAATTTTATAGTGATTTAAGGATGTCACATGTTTGAATTTTAGTGTGTTACTGTGGTGCATAGGATGAGGGATGAAGAAAAGTGTGATTGAAGAACCAAATAAAATTGTAAAGTATATTTTATGTGTTTATAATATAAATATTTTTTGTGGACTATCTGAAATGGACCATGGGTTTATAAATTATACTATGAAAAAAAACCTACTTTCTAATTCTGTTGTAAAAGAATTTTTTTTAAAAAAACTAAAGTAAAAAAAGGTGCATTTTCCAAATTGATTACAACCTAAATTAAAGCATAATTTGACTTGGATGAGAGTTTGTGGTAAGATTTAGTTACTTATCTAATATAAAAAAGTACCTAATTAAAAAAATTACAACCCAAATTAATGCAAAATCTGTACATAAATTGGAATTTGTATTCCATAGAAACATAATTGAAACCTGTATTCCATAGAAAATTGAAAGCTAGACATGAACTTATTCACAAATCTCAAGCTTGTATTCCGAATACATATAAATTCATAATATGTTCTCCAAATTTTTGAATTCATAATTTATATATAATGTAAATATGTTCTCCGGACTCATAAGCTTAAAAATTACAATGATATCCATTTCATGATATTCATTACAGATTCAACCGATTTATGTACAGATTTTGCAACATACATGTCATACAACTCTTACAGATTTCACAACAAAATTCAATACATAGAAGTGTTGGTCCATAATTGAAACACCAATTGTTTTCTAAAGTAGGACATGTTTTCTTGACATAATGAAACTAAAAAAAACTAGAAGCTATATATTCAAAATATTTAATGGTGTATACATCGTAATCAGTGTTGTTTCACTGGAGTGGGATGGAGTCGGCGATGGCAAGTGGCCAAGGTTTCTTGTGTGTCGATGATTCACCTCTCTTATCAAAGAATCCAGTACTATCTAACAAATTTGACACCAACTTTCGAATTGAAAGTAATATGCTTTGCAATATCTGAGCTTAGATCGATCGATTGGAAAGTACTTTAGTTTAAATTAAATTAATATTTTAACAAAATTTTAGTTTAAATTTTTGACCTTTTTTTTTAGTTCAATTTGTTTGAAGATGGTGGAGATCATGCCCTTCAATTCTGCAATATCTGAGTTTAGACTTGTAAATTGATTTTCAACAACTGTTGCTCAATCCTCAAGATTCTTAATAGCCTATTTCATCTTAGACTTCAACTTATGTTTCCTACTCTTTTTTAAGTCACCTTTATCATTACTAATTTCTCCTACTCGTTTTAGACCACCATTATTCGTATCAACAATGTTAGGTGGGTGGGGTTCGTCAAAAACTTCACCCAAACTAATTCTCAATGGCTCCTCTTCTGGTGTCATCTCAATGACCACCTTAATTATCAACTAAAAATAGAAGAAGCGTTGTATTTAGGGCAAACAAAAAGGAACAAAGTCATGTGATCCTCAAGTTAGTTACTGCTTACTATTGCTTGCTTACCATTGGCAAGTCAAACACCTGACTTTTTATAGTATGAGACTTCAATGATTGTTGGCACACCCACCTCAGCATACATGGTATGACATTATCGTTTACTCACTACAAGAATATGGACTTTTCGCAATGCATAAAGCGACGTCACGAAAAACAAGCGTCGGTGTAAACCCCCTTTGGCAACGTCGAGAGCAACACGTCATCGTAAAGACCCTTCCGCAACGCACATCTACCTCACGTCGTGGTATAGTCAATAAATAAAATATAAAGGGACCTTTTCGCAATGTGGTGAGGCGCAGCATCGCGGAAAGGGGATAAATCACAACGTTGCGCGGTTCAATCGCAATAAACGGACTGTGGGTATCCCCTTTTCGCGACACAGTGCCTCACCACATCGCGGAAAGGGATAAATCGCGATGTTGTATCCCCTACGTCGCAATTTATTGATCGTTTGTATCCCTTTTTTGCGACGTTGTATCTCCTACGTCGCGATTTATTGACCATTTGTATCCCCTTTCCACGACGTTGTATCCCCTACGTTGCCATTTATTGACCGTTTGTATCCCCTTTCCACGACGTTAGGGTTAACTAACGCCGAGGAAAAGTTCTTTTGCAATGTCTTTAACGACGTCAGGGAAAGTCCACCCTATTTCTTCCCCTCAACATAGAATCGATTGCAAAACGAAAAGAAGAAAAAATCGGCCAAGAGAGGGAGAGGAAGAGATTTGTCCAGCCGTCTGTTCGTCTTTATCGTCACCGTTCCCGCTACCGGAAGTGTCCTTGTTTCCCTCTTTCTCATCTCTTACTATTCCTCAGTCTCTCTCTCTTTTCCTCTCTCCTTTCTTCTACTTTCTCCATGTTTTCCTTCTTCAAATCATCCATCTCCCTCTCTCATTCTTTATACTTTCTCTCTTTCCCTTTTCTGAAGATCATGTCTCATATTTCAAATAAGAGAAATCGTAAATTTTCATGAAAAAAAACCTATCCTAAAAAATACTAAAAGGAATAAGACGAGAAATCAATAAACATCCATAAAGAAATAGGAATTTCTTAGGAAGAGAAAGTTTAGTCGGAAAGGAAGCATCAAAATTTAAAGAACGGCGAATTTGAGCAATTCTATTCTGACGCGGTGTCATGAACCTTTTGCGACGTCGCGTTGCAGAAACCTATCACGATGTCGCATCGCGGAAACCTATAGCAACACCGTATCGGGATAGCCAGCAAAAGTTTTCTCGACGTTGACGTAATCTGCATCGGTGAAGAATCCTCGACGCACCTATCCTGACGTACCTGCCGACGTCGTCCACGATGTTGCAATAAACTTCCCCAATGTTTGGGGTTTTCGCGACATTTTGCTACGTCGGCGAAGGTCACTTTTCTTGTAGTGACTTTCTCTACACCACATCTAATGATGATTGGTATAGACTTATATATCTAAACTTATTCCACATTTGACAAACAAAGTTAAAGTTCATTTAGTACGAAATTCACAAAAAATAAGTTTAAAATAGAAAGTAGCATATGGAAATCCCATAATAGTATATTTCGTCTTAGTGGACTTCCTCTTTCTCTTGTATGTTGCATGTCTAAAGTTCTTTTTAAGCCACTAAGTGTGCGTCTGAACACAATCTCACCTCAATCATAATTATCAAATGTGTCCCAATCATCAATAATATTTATAAAATTTTGACCCACTTTGGTTCTCCTATCTTTTCCTAGTAAGGATAAGTCTATAAAGTACACCAAAGTTAATTTGACTATATCATTGTCGTCACCCTTGTATTCCAAAAATGTGTCTCTAACTCGCTTGCATAAATGAACTCTTTGTCTTTGAAGAACTTCTCCAACTATCTATTATTCCCCATAGACTGAATAGACTTCTTTTTGGGACCCCATAGATCGGTTACAATGTTAAACTTCCTCCTGCCAATAGTATAGATAACACCCCCTTAACAAGAAACTTATATATGATTTTTCGTTTTATCTTCCACCTCCCTTAACAATAAGTAATGGATGAGTGGCACATTGAAGACGATATTTATATCTAAAAAGTGGAAGAACCTTGTTTTCCTAAATAAGGCTAACTAATTCGATTTGAGTTTGGCCTTAATATGAAGGTAACGTTTTCCAAATGAGACAAATAACCTACTAGAGCCTGGAAAGGATGAGATGACTTAATCTTGTACATGAGTGTGTTAGTTGATGTCGATATCATAACTGAAGTAGGAAACAAAAAGGAATAGATATGATTTAATTAGAGAGGTTGCACCAAAATGAACAAATGTGACCAATATGGAAAACATGAAGAAATAAATGAAAAACATTCAAAAGTCTCTATGCCATGTGGAAAGCACTTTCAATTTACCCTAAATCATATGAGACTATGCAATTAAAGCTTGGAATGTGCAAGATGTGTGCGAGATAAAACATAAGTATCTAAAAGGCTTACTAATCATGCATAAAAATACTCCAAAGAACTTAAGAGAGGTAGAAGTTTGATTTTGAAATACACAATAAAAGTTTGAAATGACCGAGATGATACATAAATACCTAAAAGGCTTTCTAAACATGCATAAAACCACTTCAAAGGACTTAAGAGAGGCAAAAATTTGATTTTAAAACGCATAGCGAAATTTTGGAAATGTATGAGATGTGTGCGAGATAAAATATAAGTACCTAAAAGGCTGCCTAATGTCACGCCCCAAAAATAATCCATAAAATTTTTCGCAAATTAAGGCTCCTTAACATTGCCCAAGAGGAGCCAAATAAATCCCAAGCAGTCCAAAAATCCAAGGAGAAAGAACAAGGCCATGCCAAGCCTATGACACGCCCATATGCACGCAGGCAAGCACGCGCGACCTTGACATGACATGGGTGCACACGCATGCAAGGGAGGCAGGCAGACAGGCGGGCACGCACAACAGATGGGTGCGTGCAAGCACGGATGCGCGTGCGGGAGACGTGGATGGATGCACAGAAGAAGGGCCAGAGAACCTCTCAAAATTTCTAGAAGCCTTGCGAGCGGCCGAGAAGCTTTGTAGGCACGCGATGCACGAGCACGAAAGTCTCTAAAAGGTATGTACGCGTACTAGACGGACTCAAACGCCTGTAGATGGCCCTAGAATTTTCCAGACAATGTCATGAGCGCTTGGGAATTCTCTAGAATTTTTTTGCCAACCTTGTAAGGCAGTTTTCGGCTTAAAAGTCGGTGGCATACTTGTATAAATACCCCCCGTGGGGTTCATTTGTAAGCATCCTTGGAAATCCTTGTAAATTCTCAACAAAGCTCTCTTAAGCATTTCATCAAACACCTTGTCTACCACTTTGCTATCTTCTTGCCTACGAATTTCCTTCTTCTCTCAAGTGTTCTAATAAGTTCCATAACCTCTTAGGCTTACATTGGTGCATCTCTGACACCTTTATGCCACACATTAGTTGAGTGAATAAAATCACTACGTGACAGGTGGTATCAGAGCAATGGTTTCTATACCTAGCTACCTCCAATTGGCTTGTTAGCATTGTGTCGAGTGAAGAAGGCCCCATTTTAGCACCGGCTGAGTAGGTTTATGAAAGACCTGTTACACGAGGCAAGAAGGAACATCGATCTCCGATCTGACGATCAAAATCTAAGGGTCCTATGACAAGGGAACATGTTGATACTCGCTTTGCCAACCTCGAGCAAAGTCTTGAGGACGTTCAACATAGGTGCAAGGTTTGAATGATAGCTATGAGAAGCTAGTCCAAGAGAATGTGGAAATCTCTACAGCGGCCAAGGAGCTCATTACTAATCTTGGAAGGACATTCCAAAAGGAATTGAGGGAGTTGTCATCGATGGTAACCACTCTAAAGACGTTCGTTGAAGGTGAGTTACTCAAATTCCACTCTAAATATATTGTCGTTGATGCAAAAGTAGATTATCTTTGCATGGAATGTCACTTCAAGCATTTTGGTGGAGACGATACTTTCACTAGTACGTATACCGCTGTGTAAGGCACCACCAGTATTAAGGTGCTAAAGCTCGACATGACAATGGGGTGAGGAATGCCACTATAGCAAAGAATTTCCTCTTCGACCTCGAACGATACTATGCTACTGTCGGAGTATGCGACGATGACGCCAAGATCAACAATGCCTCAACATTTCTAAGAGATGCTGCATAATTATGGTGGCATCAACGCTCCGTTGACAAAGATGGGAATGCTGTCCAAACTTAGGATCAGTTTAAGATCAAGTTAAGGAAAACTTTGTTCTCCACAATGCGGAGATGGAAACTCGAGCCAAGCTTTGACGACTCTGCCACACAAATAACATTCTTGACTACGTGAAAGAATTTACCACTCTTATGCTTGAATTAGTGACCTACCCGAGAAGGAGGCCTTGTTTCAATTCAAAGACAGACCAAAGGATTGGGCCAAAGTTGAATTAGACTGTCGCAATGTCCAAACTCTTGATGATGCTATAGCAACGACAAAGACACTTGTTGACTATTCAGCCCAATCAAAGGGAAAGAAGCCTGGTCCGAATAAGCAGGAAGGCAAGTACAACAAGCATAAGATTTTGGACGTAAAGAAGGGAAGAAGAAAGCATTCCACAATAAACATGGCAAGACATATGAACGAGGTGAGTCTTCAAAACCTCCTAAAGCATGCATTGTTTGTAACGGCTCTTGTTGGACAAGAGACTGTCCAAATAGAAAGGTAATGAATGCCCTCATTGCTAAGCTTCTCGAGATGAAGCAAGTGGATGATATACCCCAGATCGGGTCCTTGCAACAAATTGGAGCTCTAATGAAGGCCAACGAAGCAAACAAAGGAGGCCTACTCCATGGTAGTATAAAGGAGAATGAGAGAGAGGCTATAGCGATGTTTGATACAGGGGCAAGCCACAACTTCATAAGTGTATGCGAGGCTCAAAGACTAAGCCTTGACTTTGCAAAAGAGAAAGATACTGTGAAGGCAGTAAACTCTGAAGCCAAGGCCATTGAAGGGGTAGCAAAAGACTTGACAGTTAAGATTGGAGACTGGCAAGGTACACTTAACTTCACTATGCTACCTATGGATGATTTCAAAATTGTACTTGGCCTAGGGTTCTACGATCGGGTAATTATTGTTGTTGACTCTTTTAGATGCACACTTACGATCGTGGATGGCAAGATAACAACCATCCTACTAAAGAAAGGAAAACCTGTGACTATGCTGTCAGCCATGCAATTCAAGAGAGGAGTCACTAAGAATGAATCCTATGCGGTTACCTTGAAGGATGTACAAACAGAAGAGACAGGTTCTACCAAACCTACAGTCCAAGAAGAAGTGCACAAAGTCCTTGAAGAGTACAAGGACATTATGCCTCCTAAGTTGATAAAAGAAACTTCCTCAAATGAGGGAATTAGACCATGAGATCGAGCTGGAACGGAGAGCTAAGCTATCTGCCATGGCTCCTTATAGGATGGCCCCTCTGAAACTTAAGGAGTTGAAAAGACAATTGAAGGAACTCCTCGATGCTAGTTATATTCAACCGTCAAAAGCCTCATATGGTGCACCAGTGCTCTTTTAGAAGAAGAAAGATGGATCGTTGAGATTATGCATTGACTATCGATCTCTCAACAAAGTAACCATCAAGAACAGGTACCCCATACCCTTAATAGCTGACTTGTTTGATCAACTTGGTAATGCTTGTTGGTTCAGCAAGATAAATCTGAGATTGGGGTATTACTAAGTGAAGATCAAGAAAGAAGACGAGCCAAAGACGAAATGTGTAACCAGGTACGATGCCTACGAATTTTTAGTGATGCCTTTTGGATTAACCAACGCCCCAGCCACTTTCTACACTATGATGAACAAACTCTTCCAACCATTCATGGATCAGTTTGTTATTGTGTACTTGGATGATATCGTAGTATACAGCCAGACTCTAGAAGAACATGTTTAACACCTGAGGCAAGTATTCCAAGTACTCTGCGACAATGAATTGTACATAAAGTTGGAGAAGTGCTCATTTGCACAACCAGAGGTGGAGTTTCTGGGACATTGAATCAAGAAGGGAAAATTGATGGTGGACTCAACCAACGCACATGCCATACTCGATTGGAAGGCCCCTTCGAAGATCCCAGAACTATGATCATTCCTAGGGTTTGTGAATTATTATTGAAGATTCATAAAGAGGTACTCTAATATTGTTGCACCCCTCACGAATCCAACCCTGGCATTGGAGTAAGGAGTGTTAGCAAGCCTTTGATAGATTGAAACAGGCAGTTTCAGTAGAGCCTGTGATGACCCTAGCTGATCATACTAAACCCTCTAAGGTACACACTAACGCATCAGATTATACAATAGAGGGAGTCTTTATGCAAGAAGGCCATCCAATAGCATACGAAAGCCGTAAACTTAATGACATAGAGCGGCAGTACATCGTGTAAGAGAAAGAGATGACAACTATCATCCACTACCTGAGAGCGTGGAGACATTAACTGAGGTAGTAAATTCACAGTGATGACTGATAACGTGGCAACTAGTTACTTCTAGACTCAGAAAAAGCTCACTCCTAAGGAAGCTCGATGACAAGACTTCCTTGTCGAATTTGATCTGTGACTAGAGTATAAGCCGAGCAAATACAATGTAGTTGCAGACGCTCTAAGTCGAAAAGTAGAGCTTGCTGTTATATCAACAAGCATGACCACAAGTAGCTTCCTTGAGAAAGTCAAGGAAAGGATGAAGAACAATGCGTTGACCAGGAACTTATCGAAGATGGCCAAAGGGGAAAATTAGACGCTTTTGGGAAAGTAATGGCACCCTCCTAACAATCAAAAATCGACTATTTGTGCCACAATAAGGATCTTTAAGGAAGGACATCTTGAAGGAGTGTCACAACTCTCTATGGGCAGGACATCCAGGTATGAATCAAACCTTTGCCTTAATTCATGACAAGTATTATTGGCCAAGAATGCAAGATGATATTGAAGCATACATCAAGACTTGTCTAGTATGCCAACAAGACAAGAGAGAACAACAACTTCCCACAGGGTTACTTGAACCATTACCGATTATAGAGAGACCGTGGGATAATGTCACAATGGACTTTATTGTGGCATTATCTAAGTTCCAAGGGTTCGAAAACATCATGGTAGTAGTGGACAGATTCAGTAAATATGCCACTTTTATCCCATGTCCACTAGATGTAAAGGTTGAC
>JBBPDI010000022.1:4726800-4739873 GCA_037974545.1 Cucumis variabilis
GAAAGAAAGAGGAGTAGACAAAATTAATTCATTAGAATGTTCACAAGTCCCACAACTAACCCCAAAAGAAACACACTAAAAAAGTTTTGAATTTTGTCCCATTTAACAAAAAGCTTCCATCCATGGCAGCTGCCCTCTCTCTCTGATCTCTCTCTCTTTCTCTTCCTCATCTACAGTACCTCAACAGAAAAAATTCAAAATGAAAATGAAATAAGAAACATGATGGTATATATTTTGGAAAAAAAAATTTAGTACAATTCAAGATTAAGACATAATGATTGAAAATATCTTGTAAAAGTAGAGTTCAAAAAGAAAGTGGGTAATCATATCCATCCATGCCCATGTATAAAAATCTCTTACCACATCCACTTTCACTGCCAAAAATATCCCTTCAAAAGAACACTCTGGAAATTTCCGTAAGCTTTATTACTAAAAATCAAAAGAGTGTTAAAATGCATGTTGAATTGAGGAAGGAACAAAAGTGATATATACTTAGAATCTACATAATGCATATGCATATAAGATAAAATGGACAAAACAAGATAAGGTTTCAATATGGGAATATTTCTTTTACCAATCAGGCAATGGCCCATTAAATTCAATGGTTTCAATATAAAAAATAGGAAGAATTTCCATTGCCTATTCTGCCAACCTCCCTCCTTATAAAAGATAAGCAAAGTGGTATTTTTTTAGGGTTGAAGCAAGATATTATTTCAATTCAAGTGAGTTTTATTCATTGATATTATTAGAACCGTAGATTATTCAAAGTTATGAAGGAGAATGTTTGTGGTTCATATTTTTGGTGTTGGGGTTTTGTTAAATAATGAAAACTTTCTACTGTGTAGGAAAAAAATGATTCCCCTAGAAATCTTCACCTAAAGACAAGCACAAAAACAAAAAAGAAAAAAAATACACGAACATGCCATAGAATGGGTTGTTCCTTCTTCTAAGACAAACATCTTTAAACAATAACGAACTGACAATTTTTTTTAATAGAAAAAAATACGAATATTCAAAAGCACAAACAGTAAACACCCCAAGGGCAGGGGGTAGAGAGTACTCCTCCCCGCCAAAACAACTAAACAAGAGTCTTCTCAATAAATCATAAGGATACTCTAGACTCTACAACTATATTCAAAAGAATTTAGAACTACACAAACGACAGTATCCAACCTCTATCTTTTGATGTTAACTGGTGTAATGAAAGGAGAACAATAATTATACCCCAAAAAGAAATGTGCAACGTACATAATTATGACATATTACAACTTAGTTTTGAATCTAACACAAGAGCAATGCTGCAAGACTGAAGTTACATAAAAAATTAACCAAAAGAAAGAAATTGGAATAGAAGGTATTGAGAGAATGGTAGTAGTACCTGGGATATTCTATTTCCAAGAAGTAAAATAGATGCGGCATTCGAAGCAGCATTTTCATGGGATTCAAGCTGCAGAGTAATCCC
Organism: Cucumis variabilis; assembly: GCA_037974545.1. Taxonomy (NCBI): domain Eukaryota; kingdom Viridiplantae; phylum Streptophyta; class Magnoliopsida; order Cucurbitales; family Cucurbitaceae; genus Cucumis; species Cucumis variabilis. The sequence goes on from JBBPDI010000022.1 coordinate 4,728,263, forward strand.
AACATCGGAAGAAGCCAAAGATGGTGCATCATTTATACCATCACCAACCTACGAAAACCAAAAGGCGAATGAGATATAGTAGTTTTGGCTACACAAGACTATAAGGAAGGGCTGGTTGGTAATTATAGAGGATCCTATAACTATTTTTACACGAATGGCAGCGTCGGAGATGACCACGTCGTTAATTGCAGCGTCGGAGTGAACAAACGTCGTTCAGAGATTGTGGGAGTTTCGTCGGAGTGAATAGATGGGCACGTCGGAGTGAATAGACAGCCACGCCGGAGTGAACAAACGGCCACGAGTAGGGGCAGATGGCGACGGGGCCGGAAGACGGTCGGATTGGAGATGGATACTTCGTTGGAGAATTGGGGAAAATAGTAAGGGTTTACAATTTGGGAAAATATTTACCAAATTTCTAATCTTTATTTATTATTTTTTTAATAAAAATAAAAATTATTTTATGGCTTTTCTATGACATCAAATAACTGTCGTGGAATGTGTTATCTGAAAAATTCCGTCTTTTCCTATCAAAAAAGCAAAATTTTACATTTTGTGACAGTTTTTTTTTCTCCCCATTTTGTGATATACACAACTGTCATAGTAGACAGTTTTTCTTGTAGTGATACACAAGTACATCGAATGACACTATAAATAAATATAAAAGTATATAGTAATGTCTCAACAAAAGCGAGATTACAATGGTATGTATAGACTACTTATAGTACTCATATGAAGTTACGACAGTGTATACAAGATTTTCTGTAATAATTGCATGCAAGAATTAAAATTAACCAATAACTTTGTAGAGTGCACTCCTCCATTTGACATTCAAAACTTAGCTTACCCTTCAATATCAAACCTTTAAAGAGAAGTTCAATCATCCAACTTTTTAATTTGAGTATACGACTACAATTGCAATTGGGATGCAGAACTTGTATTGGGATTTGCTTACAACTCTAAATATAGTCAATATAATTATTCATATACACATGTAAATATTTACCATCATCTCCCCCTCAAATCTTCTTTAAAATTTAGAGTTAATCAGAAAATGATGGTCGTTTTGGAAAAACAATAGTGAAAAGGGTTAGTTTTAAACTTATCTAGGAAAATATGAAAAAAAAAATGTCATTACTGAAAAGTTACTGAAAATAGAAATGCTTATTTGAGGGGGAACGCAACACAGTAAAGGAAAACCAACAATTTGGCTTTTCATTGGTTACAAATTGCTTCCATGAACTTTTTTTATAAGAAAGTGTGAAAAGTATTTGATAAAATATTTATTTTTCTAGAAAAATACTAAATTTTTTATTTAAGTGGTTTTGTTGTATGAAGTGTGAGTTGTCAATTTTTTAATGTTTTTTAAATAATTTTTCATTATATTTATTCAATTTTTTTTACAAAGTCAGTTTTTTTAATATATGATGTCACTCTTTTTTATAATTATTTATCATATTATATTATACATCTTCTTTTTGTGATTATTTAGCAATATTAAATTTAATTAAAAATATTTTATTGATTTTTTTTTAAAAATAGCAAATTTTACCAAATATTAGTAAATTCTATCAGTGATAGTTATTGATATGTTATAGTGATAGAAGAGATAGAATCCAAAATTTTGTTATAATTTGTAAATATTTTAATTTAGCTATTTTTAAAAATATTCCTATTTTATTTCTGAATTAATAAATTATTAGACGTAAATGAAGAAGATTACTCTTTTTATATATAGTAAAATGTTCGATTTATATTTATAAATATAATAAAATAGCTCAAAATTTTTAGTTTCATGTTTTGTGGATTTGCTATATGTTTGAAATATTTATAAACAATAAAAAATTGTCAAAAATAAAATATTTGATAAAATATTTACAATTCATAAAAAGATCAATTGTAATAAATTTTAACTTTTAGTGGTTTTGTTTTATGAAGGTAAAAAGTTTATCAATTTTTTTTCTACTTTTTTAAAAACCCTATAACAATTTTGCATTTAAAATAATTTTTCTAAAGATCAATAAATAAATATATATATATATAGACACACATATCACATTGTATTATATAGTCAAATAATTTTATTCCATAGCTAAGTGAAATTATATAACTGGAATATATAAATATCCAAAGTTCCGAATTTTTTTAAAAAATAGAACAAAACACGAAAATATTTACACTATATAAAACAATTTTAAAAAAGGAAAAAAGCTCACAAGCCCACAACATGAAAAAACAAAAATACCTCGTGATTAATTAGTCACACGCGTGAAAAAATGATTTTGTATCAAGTCTAAACGATCTTGTACCAAATTTAAATGATCTTGTATTCAGTTTAAATGATCTTGTGCCAAATCAAAATGATTTATTAGTGATAGTGATTTATCTCTGTCTATCTATAATAGACAATTGATCGTTTAGATATTGGTGTACGATCGTTTAGATCCTATACCGATATCATTTAGATCTAGTACCAAGAATATATATATGAGAAATGAAGAAAAAGGAAGAAATTCTGAAAAAAAAATGAAGAAATTGGTAAATATTTACATAAATAATCATAATATTCTAAAATAAAGAAGAAATGATAATATGAAAAAATTAATAATATGAAGAGAAGATAATAAATCACAATAAAAATCGTCAAAATTATTTAAGAATAAACCTGAAATTTATAATATTTTAATTTTTTTTTATTTTATTACATGCGTCATAAATATTTGTGTGTTTTGTTATATTTATGAAAATTAACTTTTTTTTAATATATTATTAATCCTTCAAAATAAAATTATATAAAGACTATGCTAATTGAGTTAAGGAAGATGTATAAAATTTTAAACTCTATATAAAATACTAACTTAATAAATAAATTACTAGTTCTATGTAATCAACAATCTTACATCATATTTTTTTACGCAGGTTCATTTAAAAATAATTATCTTCAATAAAGAGAACACTGAAAGAGTTTTTTGGATATACAGTAAGCTTACGGGTTATACAAGTTTTTTCAAAGATCTGATATAGATTGTGATAAGAGATAAATGTAAGTACATTAAAATTTTTAATTAGTTTAAAAAATCTAAACATAATTATTAGGGGTGTAAAAATATGGGTTGAATCTGAATAATTCGGACTACCCAACCCATATTATAAGGATTGGGTTAGGTTAAGTTAAAAGGTGGGTTGAGTTGGGTTAAAAAAATTGAATTTTTTTGGGTTGGGTTAGGTCTCGGGTTAGAGGGTTGAAAAATTCGGTTCAACCCAACCCAACCCGACTTAATATATATTATTATTATTATTATTATTATTATTATTATTATTATTATTACATGATGATGATGATCATAATGATGATGATGATGATGATCATAATGATGAGGAGGAGGAGGACGACGACGACGACGACAAAACATTGTGAAATTTGACAAATACTTTTAAAATATATAAGATAATATGGTGAGATAAAATAATACAGTGACATAAAATAATACAGAGAGATAAAATAAATACAAAGATAATATAAGCAAATAAATAAAAAAAGACAAAATAAAGCAGGATGCAAAATATGCAAGATACCAATATGTAAAATAATTAATTAATGCAGCATGCAAGATGCAAAATAATTAATTAATGAAGCCCAGCAAAATGTGAGGCTAATTAATTAATGAAGATGCATGATGCCAAATAAATAATTATTAACACAAGATGCCAAATGGATAATTAACACACGATGACAAATGAATAATTAACACAGATGTCAAATGAATGCCAAATAATGAACAATAACGTGATGCTATTAATTAATTAGTGTATGATGCAAATAATTCGAATGAATAATTAACATGGGATGCCAAATGAGTGCCAAATAATTAACAAAATGCAAATGCAAATAATTCAAATGAATAATTAATACAGGCTAAATGGATATTAGCACATAAGACTCGATGAATGCCAAATAATTACAGTATGCTAATTAATTAATAGGTCCAATGGGTGCCAAATAACTGTTTAATGCACGATGTAAATAATTCAAATGAATAATTAACACAGACAAATGAATAATTATTAACACAAGATGTCAAATGGATGCCAAATAATTAACGATGTCAGGACGCTAATTAATTAATGCAGGATGCAAATAATTCGAATGAATAATTAACACATGAAGTCAAATGGGTGTCAGATAATTACATGATGCTAATTAACTAATGCACGATGCAAATAATTTAAATGAATAATTAACACAGTATGCCAAATAATTAACTCAGAATGTTAGGATGTTAATTAATTAATGCACGATGCAAATTCAAATGGGTAATTAACACAGATGCCAAATGAGGGTCAAATAATTAAAGCAGATGCTAAACAATGTTAAACAATTAAAACAACATGGCAGATGAGTACCAAATAATTCATCAACCATTAATTTAAAAAAAAAAACACCCACGATAAATTTCAAGCGCAGTAATTAAATTGACCTAAATTAAAAAAAAAACTTACATACCAAACTTTGGCTTAAATCCAAAAGAATTGAAACCACCATTAATTTGGAGAAAAAATTCTCTCTCAATCCTCTCAAATTCTCTCAAATCACAAGCATGTGAAAATATTCTTTTTTAAGTGTACCTTTCCTCTAAAAAAAAATCTGCTCTTTCTCTTTTAACAGAACAAGGTCAATCATTTTATTTTTAGATCAGTAAAGACTATCAGAGAAAAAGTGGGAGAGTGGGAGAGTAGGAGGGTGGTGACCGAGAGAGAAACAAAAACAGTAGGGATGGCTGACAAAAATAGGGAAGAGAAAAAACTTATTTATTTTTATTTTTATCTTTTTTTAAAAAAAAATTGTTTCTATTTTGTTTTTATTTTTTTTTTAAAAAAAGTTAAGATTCAAAATTTGAATTTAAATTTAAATTCAATTTCAATTTCTTTTATAAAAATAAAAAAACAAAAATGTAGAACAAAATACAATATCTACAATTCATATACTTGATAAAATTTGATAAAAAAATAAAAATTACGCAGTAAGTATATTAACCAATTGATACATATAATATAAATACATCACAACACTGATATACAGAATTGATATAAAATAAAACCAAAACAAAACCAATGTACATAAAATAATACAAAGTCAATTGAAATCAAATTCGACTCAAAATACACATCGAAGAAAGTAGAGAAAAAATCACAAACGAAGTTAAATTACTTTAATCAATAACCATTATATTTCATATTGCAATTAACGTACAATTGATATCCTAAAATCAAGATTAAAATATGAAGAACAAATCATTTTCGGTATAAAGAAAGGATGATTAGGACCTTAAAAAGTGAAAGAAGAAAAAAGGGATGATTGGGACATTAAAAAGGGGAGAAGAAATAAGTTATTAAATGGTAGTTTGAGAATAATAACAAATTTAAGATATAAAGTATTTTAAAAAGTGAGAGTTTTGCCATATTTGCAAAATGATAAAATAATGTGTTATATTTGCTATATCATATTTCAATAGCTTGAATAGATATTTGTTAAAAGAAGAATATCAAAATAATCTAATATGACCGTGTGTTTTTATAAAGAAATCACAGTAAGGATTTGTTATTGATGGAAATGGTAGACATGAACATCGGAATAAGGATCAAACTTTACTCTAATTGCAACTAAACAATTTAGTAATTAACATGCATTACAACCCTAATTGAAACAAAGATAGGGATGATAGAAAAAACTCACTTTTGATGTTTTTCTATTTTGTAATCTCCTCGTGAACTCTTCGTAATCTCCTCATGAACTTGAAGTCGGGACTACCATTAGTGTTGACTTGCTATTCTCCGAACTTAGAACTGGGTAGTGGAATCCGTTCAGTGAAGGAATTAGAGAGAGATGAAATTTTGATGATGAACTTAGCTTGGAGATTTTTTGTGGAGAAAAGAGTTCTTGGTTTATTTTTCAATTCCTAATTGCAAAATCAAATCTCATAAAAAAAGAATCCAAGAGTTTTTTTTTCTCCCATTTTCAATAAACCATTTTTCAAGCAAACTACATGCAAGAATGAATGTAATGAGATTCCTTTTCTTTTCTCAACACTTGACATTTCATTAACTATTAATGAGTTAGGTGTCTTGCATGCATGAAGCCACTTGCAATTCACATGTATGTGATAAGCTTGTCAAATCTCGACAAGTGTTATTAATTAAATTAATCTAAGGGCAATATGGTAATTTGACACTTAAACCAAATTCAAAGTTTGATTTTTCCAAGTCGAAAGTCAACCTTTTGAATTTTTACCATTTTCTCTGTCTTGACTAATTTCGACCTTCCGAGCATGAATTTGAATTTATTTCTTTGAAATTCAAATCATATTTGAATATAAAATCGGTCAAAGTTTGACTTCTCAAAGTCAAAAGTCAACATTTTGATATTTCACATCTTTGAACACTTCCATCAATTCCGCGCTTCTGAATATTAATTTGTATTCATATTTTTAATATTTAAATCTCATTTAAACATAAAGTTCTATCTTAAACTTATAATCGACGGCTATATCAAATATATTTGTCGGTTTCTCTCTTTTTACCTAATTCGAACAATTCGAATTATTCCATCATGATGTTCTAAGTTGATTCCTTGTGAGTTAGCAGGAGTACCTAATGGACCTATAAATCATGGGCTCCAACAATCCGAGATTGACTGACTAAACTCTTTAGGCCAAGTTAATCAACCTTTTATGCCAAGTCAATCAACATTTTTTAACTAACGGGTTATTCCACTAAAGTTTCGTAGTTGCACTCCTCTCACTATAAATATATTTGTGTTCATGTGATATAACTACGATACGTAAGTTGATCCTTCACAAGTTGTTTGTAACCTCGGTTGGTTCAAAGTACTATTTTACCTTCAAGACTACATCTTAGCTTCTTAAGTCCCATTGATCCACTGTTGAACAATTAGTTTAAGGTCCAACCTATAAACCGAATCTCTCTCGAGTCAATGAGAGGGTGAGATCGCTTATTCAAGACTTGGATTTAGTCCTTAAGGGAACAACCTATCTACTATCCATAAAACGGGTAGGAGTGAATTTCGTTGCATCCTATGTCCCTAGCTATTCACCTGGTCTTATCCCTAAAATGGGAGGCTAATTGGACCAGAGCCATTTAGTTACCCTCACCTATGCAGATCTAAGGATAATTTTGTGTGAACAAAAGTTCATAGTTAGCTCAAGATTAAGATTAAGTTACATTGGATATCTATAAACGAAATAGTCAATTTTATTAAAGTCAACGATGTTATAACCTAAAAGCGATTATTTCATGGTTCTAGTCTTATGTAAACTCTTTATATAGGATGCCCCTAATTTCATATCTCTACATGAACAATTCAGGATCACATTGTATGTACTAACTACAAAGCGGGCCGCATCAGTAGTGTGCCCAAAATAAGATGTCAAACCTTATCCGTATTCTATAGACTATTTAGGCTATATACTCCAACTTGATCCATGTTTATGTCTCTACATAAAGTTTAATTTTTCTAAAAATAGACTCGGGACCTTATTTTATTGGCTTTAAGATTATAATATCAACAACAACTTTATTGAATATAATATGATTACAAGCTACGAGTTTTAGAACATAAATTCTAACAGCTATTATAACGGTATATCTTGATGATTTAAATATAATTAGAACTCCTTAAAAGCTTTCAAAGCCAATAAAATATTCTAAGAATGAATATCTAAAAAACAAATTTTTTTCTTGGCTTGTAAATTGAGCATTTAGTAGATTAGATATTTTCTCATCAGTCAACTTATACTTAAAAAATTTGTAAAAATTTTATTTGGGTAAAACGCATCCATCGAATATTCCAATGCATATTTGTTCATTAGATGTGAAGAAAAGATAATCTGACATACTTATTTACAAATCACTGTCTACCACAACCTTTGAAAATTAGTGCACAACATTGGAATGCGATGATTTAGAGATCTCAAATTATATGAAATATGTACTCTTTTTCCTTAACTATAATGTTTTTTTTCCATTAACCTTTTTTTCTTGGCAAGGTTTTAACAAGCATATTTCATATATTTTATACGTAATCGATATCTAAGGGAGAGTGTTATAAATCTTATTAAATAAATGTTCATTATGCTTAGTGTCAAAATGCCATGTGCCATTTTCTCCACATTCCATCTACATTGTCACGTGTTTGGATTGAGAGAATCAGAATGAGAGTAAGATTGCTAAAAATTAAAAATGTCTAGAAATAATAAGTGTATAATATGATTGTGAGAATTAAGGATGTATATATTTGGTCGTGCATAATAATATTGTTCAAAATGTATGGAAGTAAATTGTTTTTGTATTTCATTTGTAAAAATAATGATGAAAATTCTAATAAAATGTAAATAGATTAATTGATAAACAATAAATTTAATTCAAAGTTTTAACTCTTAAGAAAATTAATTATTTAACAATCAAGTAATAATATTAATTAAAAGTATCTATAAAAATGGGTAATTTATAACTAAAGTTGCTTGATGAACGAGCAATTATAAAGGTATTAAACCAAGTTAGCTTCCAAAATTTAACTTACACTAGCTAAAATGTTAAATATGATTAGGTGATAGTTAATTTACTATTTAAAATTCAATATTGTAAAATAATTTAAAGAAGGAAAATAACAAATAAAAGAAGAAGAAAAGAGAAAATCAATATTTAGAAAATGACAAAATAAAGAAAAGGAAAAAGGAAAACAAAAAACAAAAGCGAGTGGTTTTAACAAGGGAGCAAAAATCTCAAATCCTCAAAACAAACAACAGCATCTGATGCCCAATCCCATTCCCCCTCCCTCCCCTCCTCTAAAACCTCCAATCAAACATAGCATTAGAGTCTATCAAATCTTTGGATTTATAAGATATATATGTTGGTAAAAATTCCATGAATTTTGAAATTAATTAAAAACATTTAGATTTTTTGTAGTTTTTAAATTTATATATTAGGTTTTGTTTATTTCAATATTATATATTTTGTCAATATCCCTATTTTGGTCGTGGTTTGGATAATTTTAAATCGGTTAAGAATTGAAATGAAAGAAAAAAGAATCAACCAAAGGGTTTTGGCCCCAAAAAGCAATAACAAGAGGAGACAAGAAGAAAAGTAAATGAATTGCACTCAAAAGCAAGTCGGTCACTCCCTCACATCAATCAAATTACTTTAAAAACCTCATTTCGCTTCCCAATATTGACTCTCCTCATTAAATAATCATTCTGTGGACTAATTTCTTCCCTTGTAATTACTTTTTTTTCTTTTAAGTGTGAACTCTACTTTAACTCAAATATATTATACTACCAAATCCGAATGGATGTTTACAACAAAGAATTGAATATTATATTCGTAAAATTATCATGTAAATTATTTTAGTTTGAATTATAGTAATATATGTTTGATGTGTAAATAGTAATAACATTGTAGTAAATAATAAAAAAAATTATGAATGTAAAATAACAAAAACGGTAACAAATAGTAAATATCATAGTAAAGGAAGATTTTGAAATAATGTTAATGGTAGCTAATTGAAGACTACAAAATTTGTATTTACTATTGCAAAAAAATGGTTAATATAGACTTAATATAGTTGGCGTCCTTAATGTCGCTTAAAAGTTTAAGATGAGAATGAATTTGTTCGTACTATTATAACTTTATTGTTCTCTTTAGACGGTTTTTGGGTTTTGAAAAGATGCCTTACGCTTTTATTCTTTCAGTCATTCACGATGAAAATGCACGAAAGTAGTCCGTTTTTTGTTGTTCATCTTTAAAAAATGTAAAATTGAATTGTATGTTTAATGAAGCTCGTAAATTTTCAATTTAGTGTAGTAGATTTATAGAACTTTTTAAAATATTAGAATAAGTAATAGATAGCAAATTGATAATTTAAAGATCGATTAAACAAAAATATCAAAATTTATAGACTAAATTTGTAATTTGAATAATTTTATTAACACCTTTTTTTTAGTAAAAACAAATAAACGTTCAAACAAATTTTTTAAAATCGTTTAAATTAGAAAAGCCTCAAATGAAAGTGCTAAATAGCAAATACAAAGGGTTAGATGAGCTGTAGTTTTTAAATTCTTAATAACAATTTTGTACAAAACAAACTTGTACTTACTAAAATTATGACCTTAAACATAACATCTATAAAGTTTTAGGTCATAAAAATACAAACAACTTTATATTAAGATTCTAGGGTTAGACATGTGGATTTATTTTTTTAATTTGTTAAAGAACGTGGGACAGTGTTAGTGGTAAAAAAAATACCAAATGTTATGGATTCACACACAAATGTATATTAAATGAAATGAAAATTTTACTTTTTTTTAAAAAAAAATTATATTTGAATGTAAGTACTTAATATCAAGGTTAAAAGAGTAAAAGAAAACAAAAAAATGGACTCGAGAACAAATAAGCCTAGCCATCCTCGGTCCAACATAGCCTAAGCCTTGAGGGACGAAACTCTAGTACGCTTAGCAAGAATCTTATGATCAGTCAACCTCGACCTAAAGAAATTTGCACACAATTTGTCCAATATAAGATAAGAAAAGAGAAATAGTGAAGAAGAATGGGCTCAAGGAAGAGGGTAATAAAACTTTGAGCGAACATAACCCTATTGCGATCCACCTCAACCAAAGGATGAGGTCGAGGTTAACCTTCTCTAGTCAATGATCAAATCATACTACGACCTATTTGGGTCATGGAAAGATGTTGATATGAGTTAAAAGCACAAACCAACCTCCTTAACCTCGGTTTAGGAGACATGATAAGGCCGAGAACGACTTTTTCCATTTGACACACTCCCAAGCATTAGTTGATTTAGTATAAGTTTAGGGAGCTTGAGCCCTCCCTTAACTTTATGTTATTTATAATATATATATATATATATATATATATATATATATATATAACTAAAATTATACTCATATCAAAAGTTAGTTTAGTATAAAACTATCCGTTAGCCTCTTTAGACTAGGTTAGTTTAGCCCTTTTTAGACCTAGGTTCAAGTTTCTTTCATTACAATTTTTATTAAACTATAAAAAGTATTGATTAACAAAAAATTTGGATTCGTAAGTACTCTAACCCATACAACTTGAGAGATAACCTATCTTTACTTTAGGATTACATGACCTATTTTTGTTCAGAATTACATAACCTATCTTATTAAGAATCAGTGACCTTATGAATTACCACTAAATTAAGCTTGCTTTTGACACCTTTTGTTTATTTATCCTTGTTCAATAGTTACCTAACCTTTTTAATAATAGAAACTAATTGACTTTTATCAGTTTCTATTAATACTGATAAATACATATATATATCTATTAATGTCTGCTATTGATAGAATTTAAAAATTTTATTATATATATTTTAAATATATTGTTAAATTTACTTCTTTTTTTATTACAATTTTCTTAAATATAAAAGTCTAAAAATTTTAAATAAACACAAATATAAACATTAAAGTTTTATTTTTTATTTGAGAATATAAAGTTTAAAGTTATGTTAGAAACAAACAAACAAGTAAACAATTTGGGTAGAAAACAAAGAAATGCAAACATA
>JBBPDI010000022.1:4764731-4777487 GCA_037974545.1 Cucumis variabilis
CTCTTTACATAGGATGCCCCTACTTCCATGTCTCTACATGAACAATTTAGGATCACATCGTTTGTACTAACTACAAAATAGGCCGCATCAATAGCATCTCCCGAATAAGGCACCCAATCATATTCGTATACTATAAACTATTCAGGCTATATACTCGAACTTGATCCACATTTATGTCTCTACATAAAGTTCAAGTTTACTATATAATAGCCTTAGATCCTTAATTTATTGGCTTTAAGATTATAGTATCAATAACGACTTATTGAATAAAATATGCCTACAAACTACGAGTTTTAAGACATAAATTCTAACATTTTCTCCCTCTTTTCCTCACAAAAAATAACACCAATTATTATTCTTAATAATAAAATATTATTTCTTTTACTATTCTTCATCATCTTCTTCTTCTTCTTCATTATTATTATTATTAAAATATTATTTCTCCTCCTCCTCTGTTAACCTACAGATATAAGCCTCCGTCTTTGAGCCACATCGTGCTTTCTCCCTTACTGAGCCGTGCATTTTCGTCATGCCACATCGTCTAGATCTGAATCGAATGGTTCATTATTGCATCGATCTGTCTCTATTCAGGTCTGAATCAAGTGGCTGCTTCTGCTCTGTTTTTTCTACATCCACAAAGTTTCAGCTGCATCGCTGAGTTTTGCTCCACTTCGTCCTTCATCAATACATCCAGATCTGTTTGCACGCTCACGTACACATTAGTTTAGAGCATCATTGCCTCTACCTTATTGTGGGTAGTTGTGGTAAGGATGAAATTTGTGAGTTTTATGGTTTTGCATTGTAAAAGTATTGAGTTGTGATGTTGGTTAATTGGTTGGATTGATATTGGACAACTTAAATTCCTTGAGTTTCAAACGAATTGTGTTGGAGTTCGATTCTCCACTTTTGGGGGTTAGTTTGTTGGATTTGATTCGATCAAGGAACTTGCATAAAATTCAGGTATGGGATTTCTACTACTGGACCCATATGTAGATTTCAATGATTAAAAGACCTCGATTGTTAGATGTAAATTGAATGTGTTGATGGATTATACTTAATTGAGAATGTTGAATTAATTGAATTAAAAATTTTGAACTGACTAAATTTGAGGATGGTTGACTATTATGTTAAAGTATAGTTAGTGTATTGTTGACTGAATTGACCGAATTGAGGTGGGTGATGCTTATGTATAAGTTTATTAGTTCAAGGAAACATTATGCTAATGATTGATTTATGTACTGGTATGAGTAACTTGACTGTATATGTATTGGACTGAAATGATTATATGATGATGGTAGCTTGAACTGCATTTGGAGTTGACTATTTAAGATGTTAAATTGGACTGAGATGGGTTGACTGATATGTAAATTTAAATATGATGACTGATTGACTGTATGGATTTTACTAAACAGAGATGGGGTTGACTGATAAGTAGATGTAAATTTGATGACTGATGTTTAGTATGGTTGACTGAACTGTGATGTGTACTAGTGTTTGTTTTGACTAATGATGAGTAAATGAGAAATGTCGACAGTTTTAATTGTGCTTTGATGTGATTGTAATGAATTGTTAGAATGATTAAGGGGAAATTGTTAGCTTTATCTATGAGTTAGTGTGCCTTACAGGTGTCCCACGGGATGTTGTGCATCCTTCGAGAGTACTAAACTGATGAGTGCATCCTTCGAGAGCACTATAGACTGATGATGGGTGTATCCTTCGAGAACACTAGACTGTTATGATGTAGGATACCTCCCAGTAGGAAGTTAACAGTTTTTACCCCTAATGGGACTAGTAGTGGGTCTCTCACTGGGTATATTTATACTTACCCTTTTATGTTTAACTTTTTCAGGTAAAGGTAATACGAGATGTAGATCGACGAGGGTCAATGATTTGTGATTTTCCATATGGGGTCGCTCTTTCAAAATGCTTTCGCTTACAGTTTTCATGTTTTACTTAAGTATTTGTGATTGAAATGAGGTTCATGTTTAGAAAAACTATTTATTTCTTGTGTATTTTATAAATGATACTTTTGAACCTTTATTTTTTTTGAAATAAGGACCAAATAAAGATTCTTTCATGTCTATTTGATTTTTTTAAACATATTTGATGAACTTTTATGCTTAAACGAAGTGTCTTTGTACTAAAGTAATGTCCTCTACTTAGTTTGAAAAGTTGGGTCGTTACATTAATTACTTGTCATATTTGTTACATTGCAATATGCCAAAAAGAGGTGCTATGAGGTGTTCTTTTTACATTTTTTTTGTCATGTGATGCAATTTTCCAAATAAATTAACATATTTACAAAATGTAGCAAATTTTTAGATTCTATTAATTATCTTGTCTATCATTGATATAATTTAAAAAAAAAATTCTACATATTTTAACTGTTTGTTATTTATAATAATTTCTATTTAATAATTGCTTTAAATTTGGAATTTTAGAGTTAGACTTGCTTAAATACAAAAGGATAATTTCAAAAAACTAAACCTAATGACTAAAAGAATCTTTAAATTTTAGATGGGATATCATAGCACCAAAAAATGTGCTAAATAGCTCCGCTTGATTTAAGGTTGATCATATATTATGTGTTTATTTGATTATGTTATAGGTTTTGAGCATCAAAGAGGTAGAATTGTCGAGCGTTATTACAAAAAAATGGAGCTAAAATGGACCAATATGAAGCTCTAACGAAGTATTTACTCCTAATCAAAGAACTAAAAGTTAAAAAACAGCCACTAAAAGAGAACAATTTTTTTTTTCTGTCGGTGCCAAGGTGCTGTCCTGTACAGGTGAGGCACACAGTAGTGCATGCAAATACAAATCCATAGATTAACTTTTTATGTCATATCTTTTGATCCAGGTGACTGTTTTGGGCGTATGACTACTTGTTTTCTTCGTTCTTTCGCTCTCTATCAATCTAGAACATGAACTTTTAGGTCTTGTTTCATTTTTTCTTTGTAATCAAGTCAAATGACTTGGATCTCTATCTTTTCCACTATTATGGGAAGGTAAAGATGTCACACCCTACCCCACACACAGTATGACTTGAGTATCCTTGACACGCTAAATGCCAAAGACACAACTTGAGGTCCTTAAGCTTTGCTTAATCGCCAAACAGTTTTTTGTTATCTTAACTTGTAACCTATGAAAAAACACTTAACACATAAGGTAATGAACAACTATTTTATTAAAGCTTTACTAAGCGTTTTACAACAAGCATTACAACATAAACATAAACATAACACTTAATCTTTAAATTAAAATGTCTAGCAGCTCTTCTCACCTAACTGTTTCTCACCCTTCACTTACTCCATAATTTTGCTGAAGACCTCTATTTATACTATTTCCAAAATATAGTTTTTCATCCTTAGACTCTTGTCAGCTAATTGCCAACTACTACTTTTAGTAATGCAAGTGTTAGCTTAAGATTTAACTTATTCATGCTTAACATAGTCTCTACATGTGGCACTTTAAAACACTTAGGAAATTTCTTTACTTCTTCTCGCCTAGTCTTTCATCTCACTTAGTACTTTAACTGCATAGTTATACTTAAACGCCTCAAAGTCTTTAACGCATAACCTTTCTTCAACGTAGACTTAACTTAGATATCAACTTCTTATTCCCTAGACTGCTCAAAATGTCTTCTTTAGAACTCTTAGTTAAAATCTCATCCTTACTTAGGTATGGGTCTCACATAAGATCTTTGTTCTTTCTAGTTTTGTTGATTTTGGAGAAACCCATTGTATTTTCTGGAGTATTTTCATAGTATGATTGATATTTCTTATCTATGTGTTTTACTTTTGATTTATTGATTATTATGAATTACATTTTCTTGTTATCGATTGCAACTCATGCTTGATTGTGTAATTTTATGCTTTGGATTAATGTATAATAGATGACATATAATTGTATATATATGTTAATCTCTAAGAAGCGATAGATTAGATAGACTTGTGATTTGTGGTTGACAACAAAGAGCATTGTTCTATTGGATTATTGAAAAATAATATTAAACATCTAATTAGGCTTTTTCAATTAGAAATTTATCCCGGCGTAATCACTAAAGCGTAATGTTGTTAGTTTACAACTATAAATATACGTTTTAACGATGTAAAATTTGCGTCATAAAAAGTTTTAACAACAATTTTTACGTCATTGAAGTTGTAACAGCCCGAGCTCTAAGGTATTTATTTTTACTTAAATTTCCTTATTACTTAAAGATTTTAAATTTTTTAGTATTAATTTAGTACACTTAGTGTGGAAGGGAAATGACCTATTGAGAAAGAAAGGAAGTGAAGGAAGAAAAAGAAATTGTAAAGGTAATAATAATAATATATTATTATTATTATAAAAAGAAAAAGAAAAAGAAAAAGAATTTTAATTTCCCTCCCCTTCTTCGTTTAAGAAGAAGAAGCATCTCTGACGCCGGTCGGTCATGCCTTTTTTCATTTTGCTTTGACCTCGTGGGTTCGAGTTGTCGGCGTCCCATCCTTATTTTTTTGATAACCCACGATCTCAGGTTGTCGTCCCATCGAATTGAGGTTGGAACCGAATGGCTCGCAGCAGATCTGTGCTCGCCATCCGTTTTAGTTGCAAAGTTTTTGTGCCTACAGCTGTAGTTCAGATCGTCGATGGCCGCACCTCCATTCGCCAACAATGAAGCTGTCACCACTGATTTCCCGTTATCCTTTTGTTGCTCTTGAAGATTTCTCTTATTCAGAACCACTACTATTGCCTTGTTGTGAGTTCATTGGTAAGGAGAACTTGTGGGTTTTGTGGTTTTATTCTTAGCTATAGCATGCTTTAAGGTTGATTAATTGATTAGGTGATCTTGATTTTAAGGTGATTTTGGAGAGAGGTGCTCGAATATCTAAGTTTCAAAGTGAGCGTCATTGG
Source organism: Cucumis variabilis (assembly GCA_037974545.1). Taxonomy (NCBI): domain Eukaryota; kingdom Viridiplantae; phylum Streptophyta; class Magnoliopsida; order Cucurbitales; family Cucurbitaceae; genus Cucumis; species Cucumis variabilis. The sequence continues at coordinate 4,769,628 of JBBPDI010000022.1, forward strand.
AACTTTTGCTTCATTCGACTTGGGTAAGTTTGTGGATATCCCAATTAAATGATTTGAATGAGAAAACGAAATTGGGAAAGTACTGGAATTTTGTTGTTATGTATGTACGTTTGTTTCTTTGGACTTAAATTCAATTAAGGAACTTTGGTAACGTTAAGGTAGGGGGCTTCTACTACTGGACTCTACCATAGATTTTAAAGATGTTGATTGTATGGGTATCTATGAACTACATTAGATCTGAAATATGTTGACTGTAGGGATACCTCTTAACTAAGTATAGTTGCCGGATATGTATGTATCTTAATGTGGACATGATGATGAATGTATGCCATGGTTCACTGAAATATACATATAGGATGTAGATACGTTGACAAATGTTGAATATGGATGTCGGATATGTATAAAAGTAGACTTGATGATGAATGTATACTGTGGTTGATTGAAACATATATATGGATGTAGATATGATGACAAATGTAGATTTGGTCGTTTAATGTGTGGATGTAAATTTGTTGACTGTCGTTTAGATCGGGTGGATGATATACTAAAGTATGGATAGTGTATTTGTGAACTGAGTAGGGTGTTATAAATACATAGCTTGATTGTCTGATGTGGTTATGCTATCGAGTGGCACTCTCACAGGATTGAGTAATTTGACTGTTAGTGCATTACACTGAAATGATTAAATGATGGAATAATTTGACTGTACTAGGAATGGATTGATTAAATGTTTATAATAGACTGAGGGGGAATTTTAATAATAATAATAATAATAATAATAATAATAATATATTATTACCTTTAAAATTTATTTTTCCTCCTTCACTTCCTTTCTTTTTTAATAGATCATTTCCCTTCCACACTAAATGTACTAAATCAATACTAAAAAATTTAAAACCTTTAAGTAATAAGGCAATTTAATTAAAAATAAATATCTTAGAGCTCGGGGTGTTACAGAAGCCCTTGTCAAGATAGGCTATTTAACGACACTTTAAAAAAATGTCATTAAATATGTATTAGATGACATCAAGATTGTGTCATTAATACCCTTACATTAACACAATAAATATGTCACCATATATCTATAACTCCACACCAATATATTGTCATCAATAACCTTATATCGATGCTTTAAATGTTCCACCTTTATCTATCACTCAACACCAATATATTGTTTAATATACTCTTAAATTTACACTTTAAATGTATCACTGTTATCTATAACTCGGCACCAATATATTGTCCTTAATTTCCTTATATAGACACTTTAAATGAGACACTGTTATCTATCACTCGACATAAATATATTGTCATTAATATCCCTTACATTGACTCTTTAAATGTGTCACCTTTATGTATCACTCAACACAAATATATTGTCGTATTTCAATATTTCGTTACAAATAATTTTTGTCAAGAAATGTGCTTTCACTACACTGTTATGTTTAATAAAGGCTTATATGTCAACACTTGTTTGGCGTCGTTATTTTTCAATTCACAACACATATTTTTCTGTCATATATTTCTCTTGTAAAAAATATTAAATACATGATTCAACATTACTCACATATGTTTAGGAAATTTTTTATATTGATAATAGAAAATATAAATTATATTGTCGATAAAGGTTATTTTACAATAATCCAAAAGATAAATTAACTATAATACATATATGTGTGACCTAATCTAATCAAACTAACGCATAAATAGACTTGATCGATTTCATGGCTCACGGATTCTTCAACTATCTGCAAATTTGCCAAAAATGAACCTTAGTCAACATTCATTAAGTATATGCATAAGCATAAACATAAGCATTAAGTACATGCCAAATAAAGCCAGAGTAACGATGAGGCTATCGACGGTGTGACCAGAGAAGAAAAGGAGAAGAAACGAAGAAGAGAAGGAGAGAAGAGGGGTGGCGGCCGTGAAACATACAAGGGAGAGGAAGAAGAGAGGGGGAAAGGCATGCGTGAAGAAGGAAGGGATTTTCCTTTTTTTTTTTAATAAAGAAAATTTAGAAAATGAATTTAATAATAATAAAAAAATTATAATAACTATTATTATTATTACTTTATATATATTAAATCCTTATTCCTTTTCTTTTCCAACAATTCTATAGTATAATAACACCACAAAAATTTAAAATCTTTAGATAATAAGATAATTTGATTAAAATAAAACACCTTAAATCTAAGGTGTTACACTTTTAATCTTAGGAACTATGTACAAGTTTTCTAAAAGTAGAAATCTATTTATAAAAGACAACTTAACATCTCCCACTACACAAGCTGAAATGACATCTTCCATTTCAATCTTGAGTGTCATCTCATCCTCCTCGAGCTGCTTAAAGAAATTAATTTACTGTAAAGAAGAGAAAACATGGCTAGTAGCTCCTGAATCAAGTATCCATACATTTTGGTCATTTTCTACTAAACATGTTTCCAAGACAAATAAATCATATTTACCTTCTTTTTCATTCTTCTTCTCAGCAAGGTATTTGGGATAATTTCTCTTACAATGTCCATTCACATTGTAGAGGAAAGATTTCTCCTTTTCGGCTACCTTAGTCCTTCTATTTTCCCTTAGCAGCAGAAGCAGAAAGCTTCCCCTTCCTTTCTTGTTGGATTTTCTAGATTTTCTTAAACCCAGAGGATAAAGGTGCAGACTTGTTTTCATAGGATGAACCCATTTGAAACCTCTTCGAATGGACAACGTTTATCTCTCATTCTTTCTGTCCCTTAAACATCTCTTGGAAGGAGTCCATGATTTGACATGCAGTGACCATGGTCACGTGTTTCTGAGATGCATTTTGAGCAAGGAAAGGATGACATTCCTCCATTAAGACGAAACATTGATCATTAATAACCAAAATCATATTTTAGGTTTGACTTCCACGTTGCATAATCTTCATCGGTTAACTTTTCTTTTTTAAACAGTTGAATAAATAAAGAAGACATGCTCAAATACCAAACAATTGATCGTATTAGTTATCTTTGTCTTAACCCATTACACAAAATAATCCAATCAATTCAGCAAACACAAGAAATCAAAGAACCCTAATCAAGCAAATGATTTAGTTTTTGCAATGTTAGTTCAGAAGTTTAGACCAACATCCACCAAAGGGTGATCTAGGATTCCTCTGCTCAAATGAGACAATCTCAGCTAATAACTGATACTAGTATAACTCATGTTCCTATAGTTCTTAGCTACAATTGTTCGATCAAGAATTCATTAACTAACTTAATTCATCTTGTAAGTGTGATCCTACCATTTTCATATCCCAGAGGTAAGCTTCAGCAACCTACTGAAAGGAAAGACAATTGTTGAATATTAACATAAGAAACTCTATTCATTTCTGAAGCTTACGTTGTTCGGACTTCTATAATCAGGCTCTCCGAAGGGATGGTTGCTCTAGGATGACACACAGACAGATCATAGAAATATCATGGTGCAACTTACTGGAGGAGACTATAGGATACGTTGACATGCATCATTCTCCCACTTACTATGAACATTTTACCTATTCACCTTGTTATTGATCAATACTGTTAGGATATTATTTTTTATCAAATAAATTATTATGTTTACAACTATTTTATAAATTCCAAATCTTCCTAATATCTAGGAGTTTTGGTTTAAGGTTGTTTCCTTTTAATGGGGAAAATGTGATCTAGATAAGTTATTGATGAAAATGCTATATTAGTTGCAGCTTTGTGATGAATATAGCCGCTGATGAAGAAAATTGATTTCTGGAAATATATGAAACGCACTCGTCAAGGGAAGTGTTAAAAGGTGATTGTTCTAAATGGTTATAGTTTGATTAGCATGATATTGAAGACTTCATGTAGTGTAGCATTCTTTGAGAAGATAAGCAATATACATGAAGACGATTGAGTTGAGGGATCAACTAACATATTCAGGAAGAGCCTGAACTTATCTTCAAAGAGATTCTGATTATATTCAGGGGAGCCTGTGTTTATTGTAGTTATGTTTATAACTATCTTATATATTGGAGAAACATGTTACCTGTGATGAATCTTAATAATATTCTTAATCTTAGCAAAGAAGCTCCCCAGATGTAGACCATATTTGCCAAACTAGGTTATCAAAGTGTAGTGCATTATTTATCTTCTGTATACCTTTAGTTAATCCTGTAATTAAATGCATATGATATAGCTAAAGGATATTTAACATTATCACTTTTCACATACAAACACTTTTCGAAGGGACCAGGTCGCGCCTAGGGCGACACGAAGTCAAGTATGAATCTCATGTGTGAACTCTTAGGGACGTGAGAGCTAAAAATTGATATATCATATATACCATTTTTCTTCTAGTAAAATGTTCTATTAATTTAAGGTTTGTTGTACTTAGCTAAATTCCGGCTAAATGAATCTATCTAAGTTTATTCTTCTTATAACTCTTATAATAAAACTGTAGTCTAAAGTTTCTAGATATATTTACTTAGTGACATTTTATGCTAATAGGAATAAGGTTAATTCAACGCCAGTTCCGGATCAGTTCCCAAGTACGAGCTGTTTCGTAAACCATCAACTTAAGTGCCTCCACCTTAGATAGAACTTTGTTGGTTGAGTTCCCCTATAACCTTAAATCTTATTTACTCTAATGAATATCTCTCCAATATCTTATAGTTTTAAATTAATTTAATTAAATCAAATTTAATTAGATTGAACTAAACTATTAATTAATGGGACATTTTTAAAAATAGCAAAATAAATTAAAATATTTACAAGGTATAGCAAAATTTTGGATTCCATCAATGATAGTATTCTATCACTATAGCATATCAATGACTATTTGTGATAGAATTTGCTATTTCTGAAAATTCCCCTTAATTTAAATTCTGCAATTAATTAAAAGCTAAATTAAATATCTTATATTTAAGTTAAACTAAATTTGAATCATATTCTAATATAAATTTCTCTCACAACCAATAATTTTAAATAAATCCAATTCACATTAAATTAATATTTCAATAAGTTCAAATATTTTATCTCTCATAAATTAATTTTGGATATGATTAATTTTGAATCATATCCAAAATTAAATTTATATAATAAAATTTAAATAAAATATAAACTTTATATTACAATGTATCACCATATATTATCCTACTTCCCAAAGTAAATATGAACATTTCAAATTACAACCAATATAAATAAATCTCATTAAACCTTTTAAAAAAAAATCTCAATACTCTTTAAGAGCTAGGAAGAGGACCTAATGAACCTACAAATCAGAAGCTACAACGATATGAAATTAATCGGTTAAACTCATTAACCACATTAATCAATATTCATTAACTATGTGTACACTCCACTAAAGACTCTCAGTTGAACTCTTTTCATTGTAAATATTTGTCTATGTCCATGGATATGGACCAATAAAAGTATGTTAGTCCTTTACGAGTGTTTGAAACACCAGTTAGGTTCAATTACTATTTTACCCCTAGGTTACCTCTAGTCCTTCAATACCAATGATCCTCTAATGAACAACCTGTTTGTGGTTTAACCAATAATCATAAACCCCTCTCGTGCCATAGAGTGGGTAGGACCCTATGTTCAAGTTCTTGAGACACCATTTAAGGGAACACTCATCTACTTACCCTAAAGTAGGAATTGAGTGAATTCCATCTTGTGTAATTATGTTTCCAACTCCCAACTCTGTCTTGTCTCCAAAATGATAAGCATATTAAGTTAGAAATCTGACCACTCTCACCCATACAAATCAGAGAAAAATCCCTCGCGAATAGGAGTTTATAATACACTCAGGATTAAGACTAAGTTACTTAGGTCATCCTAATGAAATAGAAACCTAACTAGTTAATAGAGGATACCCTCACTCACATGTCACGTACAAGAACGTGCTGAATCATTATTTTAGTATCAAATATAAAGTGAGTTGTATCCATAGAGTTACCAGAATACGGTACCCACCATTGTCCCAATACTATAGACCCTTTAAGTTGATCTCGAACATCGATCGCTTTATGTCTTTACATACTGTTCAGGACTTATCAAACAGCCTTGGATGTAAGTTTATTAGATTTGGGTTATTAAGACAAAACTAATAATATAATCAATAACATTTATTGAAATTATAATAATAACACTTTATTAATAATCGTAAATGAATTATATTTAGAATCTACAAGTTTTAGAGAATAAATCCCAACATTTATTGAAATTATAATAATAACACTTTATTGTAAGATATTTAATTTACAAATTAATTAATTTATAAATTAATTAATAGTTTGGTTTAATTTGATTTAATTAAATTGATTAAATTAAAACTATAGGTTATGTAAGAGATATTTATTTAAATATTACTTTATTAAATTAATAGGAAACGTGAGTGGTTTTTCCACGTTCCCACATTCTCCCAGTCTAAAGAAGAGGGAGATATTGGTACAGAAAAGACACACATAATGATTATGTCTTTTTTGCGTACAAGCAATTCTCTCGAAACAAAATATTCTCCCTAAAAAAACTCATTTCCAATTTTTGTTCCCACAAACTAATTTCAACTTAGAGAATGGGGAGGTCTGCGATTGGTGGTGCCCAAATATTGGAGTTTTAGTAGATAAAGAGGCTTTAACAATAGTAAGTTCTTTTCTCTGTAACTCTATGTAATTTTTGTTAAGCATGCTTACCCATAAGAAAATTAGTTGCTATATTGTTTTGCAATGTATTTTTAGGCTGTCAGTTAAATTGGGTTTAGGGTCTCTGTTAGTTTTTCTATTGTGTACGGCTCTCGTCCCTTCATTCGCAAGTTACAACACATGGAATCCATTTTAATAATTTGATAATTATAACCCCGAGAAATTCTTTAAACGTAATACACAATCGTTTAGCTTTCTACACGATCGTTCAACCATTTACACGATCGTTTAGCTTCTTCAGCGATCGTTGAATCCTCTTACATGATCATTTATTCTATTGAAATGGTTGCTTTCTTCTTATATGATAATCTAGCTTTTCTTACATGATCGTTTACATTCTTATATACGTTCGTTTAACCTTTTGCTCAGGAACGAGTTTCACATCAATGATTATGGAATGTGAACTAACTTGTATTAAGAAAGATGAAGAAAATTCTTCATATTGTAGGAAATTTTAGCCATGCGAGATGCCCTTGATATGATATAAATTGTTTAACTTAAAGGAATAAAACCCTATGGCAATGGAAGATTTTATAGGACCATTCCTCAAATTAATTTGGGAATCTTAAAATATCAGTACATTGGCAAAAGTATAGAATCAAAATTCTAAATAAAAAACTAAACAGCTTTTAATTTAAAAGATACAAAGAACTTACTTTTGTTAACCTCTCTGAATGTACAAACCATCGAATTGGGACACCATCCGTTGGGGAACTTCCTATCCTCTAGGATGAGATTAGTTTGTGGGAACCAATGGGGATAGAAAAAAGTTTGGAGATTGTTGAGAGAAACTCTTTTCTTTTTATAGAGCAAAAGTCCTGACTTTCTTTTCTTGATTAATTCGTTAAAGAAAACTTTTTTTTTAGATATTTATAACTCTCTTTCCTTCTTGGAATAGGAAAAGGAGTAGGAGAAGAATCATGAGATTCTATTATCAAATCTACTAATTAATCAATTAGTTAATAATTAATAAAATGATATTTAATTAATATTTGATTCAAATCTTATTTGATTGAATATCTTTCCAATATCTTATATATTTATATTAATATAGTTAATAATGTTGGAAACGAAAAACATGCGCAGCGGAAACTGGGAACGAAAAATTACTCTAATTGCCCTTTGCTAGTTAACATGCAACCCTAAACAAACAATTAGGGATTAGGAAAATT
>JBBPDI010000022.1:4807366-4822260 GCA_037974545.1 Cucumis variabilis
TACAAGGAGGGATCAGACATAATCCTTACAGATGATTTAAGCTTGGAGGTTTTTATAGAACACCTACAAATTTTGGCTGTACAAGGCTGAAGAAGGATGAGATTTGTAATTTGTTAGAAGGAAGTTGTTAGTTTATAGATAGTGTTGAGGAGAAGTACAAGGGAGAGATGGTTTTGGGGTGATTGATTGAGAGTTGTATTTTACCCATTTTTCTTCATAGTAGATGAAATGTAAATAACTGGTTTCTAATCCTACTCCATACCTGATGAGTTTCAGCCATCGTTCACCTAAAGAGTTGGTATGGTATAAGTTACACACAATGCAATGTTTGTCTTGTTGATTAGTGAGTAAAAAATTGTGGGAGCTTTGTATACAAAACCAAAGAGCTTGTTTGATAACCCTTTTGTTTTTTAAAATTATATTTGTTTTTTTTCCAAAAATTTTTATGCATGATTTTCCTTTTTTTTAAAAAAAAATATTTAAGCATTTGTATTGCTAGCCCATTTTCAAAAATCAGAAAGCAAGTTTTTGAGTACTTTTATTTCCTCCAAAATTTGATTTTGATTTTGAAAATGTACCTGATGTATGCAACAAATACTGATGTTTATTGGTTATATTTTAAAAATTAAAAATCTAAAAACCAAAATGGTTATATATATATATATATTATATGTTTAAGATTGTCAAAAATAGTAAATTTGATAAAATTATTTACAACATATAGCGAAATTTTATATTCTATCAATACTAGTTTATCAGTTTCTAATTCAAGTTTATCACGAGTAGAATCCAAAATTTTGCTTAAATATTTTAGTTTATTTTATTAAATTTGAAAATGCACTTTATATAATATTCTTTTTGTTTTTTTTTTTACTTTTTTTTTTAATGTTCCAATGTTGGGAAAGTGTTTTTTTTCTTAAGATTATTAACGACTGGTTAGAGGTGTTAAAAAAACTCGATGAATTTGAGAAAACTTGAGTTGATTCGAGTTTATGAGTTAGGATTGATTTATTGGATTGTCCGAAATTAAAATTGACTTTCAAATGTATATTTCTTACTTACATCTTAACTTTCAAATGTATATTTCTTACTTACTGTACAATTATATATGAATATATTTGTTACTTTTATTTGATTTCATTATTTTTCAACTTTTGAAGAATAAATCATTGAAAAATAATGAAATCAAATTCAATATGTGAAAATAATTAAATCAAATTTTATGTATAATTAAATCAAATTTTAGATGAGTGTAACAATGGTTTAAACACAAAATATACATTTAATATGTATACTGTAACAATTTTTTAACTTTGGAAAAAAAAATTTATTATATAAAATAAAATTTAGAGGAATAATTAAATCAAATTTTTACTTATTAAGATTAATTATTTATAAAAAAATAAACAAAAATATTTACAAATATAACAAAATATCACTGATAGATATTGATACACTAATCAACGTCTATGAGTATTTATTATTAATAAATTATAGAATTTTGTTATATTTCTAAATATTTTGAACAATTTTATCATTTAAAATAATTTTTAAAATTTTAAATTTGAGTTTTGACAAACTCGAACCAATCTAACCCAAATATTTTATGGTTGAGTTGCAGTTAAAAAGGTTATTTGAATTGATAAGACTAACTTCCAAATAAGTGTGTTGGGTCTAAAAAGACCTTTTACCTAATCCAACCTACAAACACCCTCACGTTTGGATGACATGTTACGTTAAGATAATCACAAATCACAAAAACGATGATGAAATGGGACAAAAAAAGTGTGAGAATTGATCTATGGGTAGTCCGTTATTTACAAACAACTTTTAATTCTATTTTAAATTAATTAAGTGGGACTTAAATAGTTTCTTTTAAAATTCTACAATATGATAAAAGTAATTTTCATGTAATTCTTCTTAAATGTGTAGAGAAAACATAGGGGAAGAAGAGAATGAAAAAAACTGCTCGTATCATGGGAGTTGTTAATCTAATTAACACACATTTCTCTCTAATATTTTCATTAATCCTTATGTTTAAACCATTGTTACACACATCTAAAAGTTGTGACTTGATATAGTCGTGTTAAGGATGAAAAGCTAAACAAAAGGACAATGAAATGCATATTTATTGATTGTCATTGGGATGTCAAAGGTTATAAACTATGGTACTTCGGAAGAGAGCATTAATAGCAAAGATATAACTTTTAATGAGACAGAAATGTCGTTTTATGTCAAAGAGTAGCAGAAATAGCTAGTTGAACATGTTGTGACAGAGGTCAGAATTGATTATGAAGTACGACCATCGTTTGTTTTAGATGTATCTAGTGATCAGTCACCACTAGTTTCACTGGCAAAGGCTACACAACAGTCTGAATCCAATGGTGAACAATTTCAACATGAGAGGACTTTGATTGACAAGGAAGCTTTCAGTGCAGAAAGCTTAAGTAACAATGACCTACAAAACTATCAGTTTACTCGTGATAGGGGCTCAAATGGTGAAACATGCTCCTACAAGGTATGATTATGCTGATTTAGTTGTTTATGCTCTTACTTGTGCAACTGACAGTATTGAAGCAAAATTTTTTATTTTTGAAGAGGCAATTGTATTTGATTCGAAGAAACAATGGATGGATGCTATGGAAGCATAGTTGTTCTCATTGCAAAAGAATGAGACATGATCATTGGTTCCAAAACCTCATAATCAGAAACTCATTGAATCAAAGTGGATTTACAAAACCAAGCCAGGTACATGAGGTAAAAGTAAGCCAAGGTATAAGGTTAAGATTGGTAGTCAAGGGCTACACTATGAAGGAGGGAGTTGACTTTCATGAGATTTTCTCTCCAATGGTAAGACATTCATCCATTAGATTAATCATATCTATTGCTATTCACTTCGATATGTTTATTGAATAGATGGAAGTCACCATAACATTTCTTTGTGGAGAACTTGAGGAGGTGATTCACAAGTCCATCTACAAACTGAAGCAATCTCCAAGATAGTGGTATATCAAGTTTGATAATTTTATTCTAAAGTAGCAGCTTGGTAGGAACTCATATGATGCTTGCGTTTATTGGAAACTATCACAGAAAGGTACGTATTTCTATTTATATTGTATGTAGATGATATGATACTAGTGTCTAAGGATTATGCTGAAATTTGTGAACTCAAGAAACAATTGAGTAATGAGTTTGAGATGAAAGATTTAGGTGGACTAAAAATGATCCTAGGCATGGATGTGAAAAGAGATAAAGAGAAAGGTTTGTTAACCATTTCATAGGAGAGTTATGTACTCAAACTGATTAAAAAGTATAATATGAATGGTTGCAAGACAGTTTCAACACCCTTAGCATCTCATTTCAGACTTTCTTCATTTCAATATCCTGTTACTTAACAAGAAAGGTTAGAGATTTCTAATATTTCCTATTATAATGTTGTTGGAAGTATATATTATGTATACGATGATTTGTACTAGGCCTCACTTGGGTTACACTATGATATGATAAGTAGTTTATGTCAAATTTTGGGAAGGAGCATTGAAATGCAGCTAAATGGGTGCTTTGATATTTGAAAGGTAGTGCTAGCGTAGAGGTGTAAACAAGTTGGGTTGGGATATTTTCGGATTGGTTGGATTGGCAACCCAAATAACAAAGATTAAGCTTTCAATTCAACCCAACCCAACCCATAAAATATGGGTTAGGTTGAGTTGAGCTGTCGAGTTCTATTTTTTTTTTTCGTTTCTAAATTCTAATGTTTGTAAAGTTCAAAATTGTACCTTTTCTGAAGAAAACAAAAGTTCAAAATGGGAAAGAGGAATGCAACCCACTGCTTCAAAGTGACAAAGTTAACCTAATTATTTCACTTTTCGACCCAACTAAACGCACAATATGGGTTGAATTGTTTGGGTTGTTAGGTTACTCAGGTCATTCTTACACCCTTATGCTAGTATATCATTGTGTTTTAGTAGGAATTGTGATAAATTAACATTGTTGGAAAGCTTCACAGATGAAGATTATGTCGCAGATCTTGATAAAAGAAGGTCTCTATCAAATCACATGTTTCGCTTGTTTGGTAATGTTGTCAGTTGGAAAGTTACACTACACAACCATTTATTGCTTTGTCTACCATTGAGTTAGAGTATATTTCTCTTGGTGAAGCCGTGAAGGAGGCAGAATGGTTGAAAAGGATTGTTGGTGAGTTGTTATTGCAAGAGTTTATTCTTATCATCCATTGTGATAGCTAGAGGGCTATACATCTTGCGAAGAATCCATCTCATCATGAACCGTCTAAGCATTTCGATGTCAAATTTCATTATATCAAAAATGTTATTGCTTAGAAAGATGTTAAACTGTCAAAGTTTATACAGTTGAGAATTTGCCAGATATATTAACCAAAGTTCTTCCAGCTCATAGATTTAAATACTTGTTAGATGAGCTGAAGGTTAAGTATGGATGATAGGGTGTTTGGAGAATTAGTTTGGTGTCTTAAATAGTTTGTCATGAGGGAGATTTGTTGAAAATGACAAATTATTTAAAAGTATTTAAATGAGTTTTTTTTTGTGGGGTTAGAATTGTAATTTGCTTCAATGGGAATTTTGCAATTACTTTCATCTTCTTTATTCTAGGTCTCTTAATTGGGAAGAAAAGAAAATGGGCAACCGAAAAGAAAAAACACACAGAGAAAAGGAGGCAACCGACATTCACACACATATAGAGAGAGTGACTTTTCTACAAAACCAAAGGGAAAGAGTGCACCGCAACCGAGGATTTAGTTGGTTAGAGGAGGGTTTAGCCGCGAGTTGTTCTAGTGTTTTCATGAGCGGTTTGACTTTGGCGTTCCAACGGTTCTTCTGACGTTTGATGACTGGTATTTTAGCTTGGTAGTTAGTTGTGTGTGCTCTGTAACTTGTGGTATTTAGTAGTGGGTGTTTGACACGTGGATCTCCAATAAGAAGAGGTTGTTTCCATTGGTTATGGGTCTCGTTCTGGGGCTATTTTCGGTAGGTTTTTGGGTCTCGGTATCAGAACCAAAAACTGACAAGTGGGTCTCTTAGTTTCTTGGTGTTTTGGTCGACAGTATAGTCGGTTCGATGTGATAAATTACAGATTGTTGCTTACTTGTTGATTTCTATAATTGAAACTTTATTGCTCTTGATAAAATCCCTTCAAGTTGATTCTCAAAGTGGATGTAAACGAAATTGGTCAAACTATAAAATTTTTTCTTGTTAGGACAAAAAACTCCAAAATATCTCCACAAGTGGTATCAAAGTTATGCCTCTAACTTAACCATGCTAGTATGATCCTCAGGTGTTGAACAAAGATAACAGAGCCTCGAAAGCCTCTAAAGTAGGTCATGATGAGATCCGTGGTTAGACTCTATTGGATGGGTAGTGTGCTCTGAGAATAGGAGTTAGCTTAGATAGAGCTTGGCGGATGGATGAATTTTTTAGGCGAGGATCGTGGTAATTTGTTCAAGGGGAGGATTGTGAAGTAGGACTTGTTCACGGGGAGGATTGCATTGCAACCAAAGTCCCACATTGCTTAGATAATTATATGATCATGTGAGGACAACTATGTGGCCTTTTGAGATGGTACCAAAAGCAAAGTCATGAAGGTGTATATCCAAAATGGACAATATCATACCATTGTGGAGATAGTTGGGGGTTTGTTGTTCTAACAAATATTTTAAAGTGAAAAATAGGAAAATGACAAAAACAACATAGTCTAGGTTTTACATTTTAAAAGTAGCGCACTTTTTAAAACTTATGTTTTGTATTTTTCTCATGCAATCTTGGCCGAGATCGACCTCGAGATTTCATGTAATTTTGTGTGTCAGAAATTTGTTCCCGGTTTTTGTGAACATAGTAAAATGCATCCCTGCCCTTGTATTAATTTTTTTAGTTGTGATAAAAATGTCCTCATAACTGAAAACATTATTAATATATTAAAAATGAAGTGACTTGCTTAAGAAGTTTCACCGCCAACTCCCAAGAAATGTTTTACAATTGTTTGAGCTTTCTCTCATTTTCTTCCTCCCACATTTCATATCTTTAGAAGCCATCAAGAAAAATAAGGTGAATATAGCTTATTGTTGTTAACAAATTACGTTTTTATTGTCATTTGCATACTGATTAGGCTAGCAATAATTTCTTTTAGGTATTTTTGTACGTTATCTTGATTCTTATTTAAGGATTTCAATCGAGTTGTTTTGTATTTGCTCCATGATTAGTATAGGGTTTTAAATCTTGACCGAGTGTGTAATAAATTCACCCTGAGATTTGGATGTATTTAAAATTTTTCTTTACATATTTTCATAATGCTTCATGTATTTATTTGTTTTAATGGCGAATGGAAAGAGACTGAGAAAGAATAAATTGGAGGTCAAATAAAAGGGTTGAATGTCAACATTAGCATAAATTTTGAGGAGTTTTTAGGAGAAATTTATAGAATTAGTGGAATAAATTTTGCTGAGTATGAGTTGATTCAAAGGTGCTTGTATAACGTTAAACATCTTTATCTACTTTTGTTGTTAGTGATCAAGAAGATCTTCAAATTTTTTTAACTGGTGATGATGTGTGTCAAGTAGCGATTTTTGTTTCTAAGGTATTAATACCATCCCGTCAATCTAGGAGTACTTCGACATCATTTACTATTCCAATGGTGCAAAAAACATTAAATTATCGTCACCTGAGCCCAACCTTAAGTTAATGCTAGAGTACAATGGGGTCTTGAATGAGGTCTAGGATTTAAGTCAATTGATTACTAAATGTGCATCCTTTAGAGTTAAGAGATGATACAAATGAATTGGTTAGCATGGTACATGTAGATTCGTCAGACAATTATGATGTTGACGTGGATGTTGAGGTGTTTGAGGTATCTTGGGTAGATGTCGGCACTCATTCTGAAAATCATATTCAATTGATATATGATCATACACCGATTGCAACAGATGTTGAATGTACGTTTATTATAGAATCGAGTGAAGCAAGAGGATATGTGGGTGATAGAAATCGGCTCGTGATGATCTGTCACAATGTCTTGATGGATTGCACTATTGACGTTTAAGTTGAATCATACTTTGAAGATATCCAGGTTGGTTATTTGTTTTTAAGTAAGAAAGAGTTAGCGAAGAAATTGTCTGTAATTGCCATTAGGAAGAATTTTCAGTATCGTGTTCATAGATCAAATAAGAAGTTATATGTCATAAGATGCGCTAATTTAGTTTGTTCGTGGAAACTAAGGGCCATTAAGATGAGAGATTCTGATATGTTTAAAATTTCTAAGTATGTTAGTACTCACACATGTCAAAAGATTATACGAAAGGAGGATCACAAGCAACCCAAGTGTTGGTTAATAGTTGAATTAATTAAGTCAAAGTACCAAGATGCTAATCATGGTTATAGGTCGAAAGAAATAATACAAATAAACCATTCGCCTCGGATTTCACAAATAACCTTAAACCCTAAATTTACAACAAAGCCCTAATCTATCAAATGATTCAAAGTTAATTACCTCTACAAATTTAAGCTTGAGATACACTTCACAAAGTTTTTCGCGCAAAAATCAGTCAATCATGAAACGAAACGTTCAAATTCTGTCAGAACGAGAAGTTTGTTTGGCGAAAGTGAATATCAAACGTTTGGAAAAATGAGGATATTTTGATAATTTGAACATATTCTTTATTTTGAATTTAAAAACAAACATGAAATCACGGGGACAATCTCGACCGAGATTGCCTAATAAAAACAAAATTGTAAGTTTTTAAAAAGTATGTTACTTTTGAAATACAAAACCTAAGCCGTGTTGTTTTTGTCATTTTTCAAAAAAAAAAAAAAAAACTCCAATATTGCCTTATGGCATTTTTTCAAATAAATAATCTTTTTTTTTTTTTTTTTTTTTACATTTTGTGAATAAAGAAAAGGAGAGCTTGAAGATTTAGGTGCAAAATCTAGGTGGTATGTAATGGTTAAAATGCAAAAATTTATCTAATGGGGTGTAATCAGGTTGGGTTGGAAGACATTCTTAACCCAACCCATATTTTCGAGTTATATGGGTTAACCAACCTGAATAACCCCAAATTTAGTTTTCAACCCAACCCGTAAAATATGGGTTGGGTTGGATTGGATTGTCGGGTTGTGTTTTTTTTTTCTTGTTTCTACTTTATTATGGTTGTAAACGGGGGTGGACAATGCGGATGTGAGGGAGAAGATCGAAGAGGGAGAAGCCCAATCGTCAGAATTGGAGGTGGACGTCGAGATTGTGAGGGAGAAGATTGGAGACTGGGGTGAGACGAAAAAGAAGAATCGAAGAGAAGATCGAATACAGTGAAGAAGGGTGAGCGGCACGTGAGGGAGGAAGACCTAATTTTTAGATTTTAAAATATTAAATAATATATATGTATATATATTATATTAATGCGGATTGGGTTGGGTTGAACCAAAATCTAAGTTTTTTTAACCTAATCCAACCCACATTATTTTAACCTAACCCAATCCAACCCTTATAATATGGGTTGGGTCGTCCAGATTATTTGGATTTAACTCATATTTTTACACCCCTCTAACCATTGCCCATACTTTTTTATTAAACATATCGTAATACACTCTTTCTTCAGTCTCCTCTGTCATAGTTTTTGAACTAAAAATATTTTATCCAAGATTATTTGGTTTATTAATAAGACTAACCTTTTCTTTCTTTCTATTTTTTCATACTTTTCTACAGAACATTGAGGGGTGGAGGGCATATTCTTTCTTTCTTTCTTTATTATTATTATTGTTTCTCTTAATCTTTATTGAATAAAATAAATTCTTTCGAAAAAGTTACAATTTAGATAGATACTCTATGAACAAAATGAAATATTATTTGCAATGAATAAACTTTTGAAAGTATTTATAAATATAGTAAAAATCACAAATGATAGATATATATAGTAGATTATTTTGGTCTATCGTAGATAGACCGTGAGAATTTACTCAATTTTATAAATATTTTAGTTCATTTTGCTGTATTAAAATACAACTTTAAAAATTTATATTTAATTTGTAACTCTCATCGAAAATCTCTATTTTCACATACCTAAACGCAGATTATCCTTAGTTGAAAAAGAGAAAAAATAGAAATTGGACCAATGTGTCAAAATAGAGTAAGCTAATTGAGATGAAAATAATGAAGTCCATGTTTTAAAATAGAAGGTTTGAGTAATTGGTGACGAGAGACATTTTAAAAAATAACAAAACAGTAAAGCAAAATTAATTGAACTTCTTAAATTGTATTAAAAATATATTTTAGTATATTTTGTAAATAGTTTTTTTTTTTAATATATTCATAACAATTCCTTAGAAGAAAATAAGTTTGGGTTAATTTTAAAATAATTTGAGGGGTGTAGATGTGATGTGAGAATGACACGTGGAATCATATTGGAAGCTCTAAAAGCAAATGCTTTGGCAATCAAATCCACTTACGTGGATGCCATTCATTTTTCAGCTTTTCAATTCACTGTAATGAATTAGATGCTTTTTGTTCAAATTACCTTCTTCCTATAGATGAATTTGAAGTAAATCAATTTCATTTCCATCAAATTTCAACCATATCATTCTTACAAGCCCAATTTTATAGTTTCGTTGACATAAATATTGAAACTGCATTGTCCTCCTCGTGCTCTGGAAATTGACATCACTTCCATGTAACTTGGTTGCTTCCTAAAATTAACATAACACCTACTTTGAACATGCACTTGTTAAACATGAATTGAAATAAGAATAAAAGATTGCAAGAATTATAATGAAATTGCTTACCAACTCATAACCTTTCAATTTATACTCACATTCTTAATAGTATATATATAACAATATTTTTTAAAAATTATAAATATAATAAAGTTTATCGTATTTAAAATTTAGAGTAGTTACAATAGGTAATATACTTTGAGACTTGATGATTAAATATATAAGAACATTTTTAAAAAATTATAAATATAACAAAATCTATATGTGATGAGCTCTATCGTTGATAGACATCTATTAGCTAGTAATATAGTATATCTTTAACAAACTTTTGGTATTGGATTATGGTTTATCATTGATAAAGTTTTTACTAGCGATATGATCTGCGATAAACTTTAAGTTGAATTAAATTTTATTATATTTATAAAAAAAGAATATTTATATGATATTATATTTGTTAATATTTTAGATGTTGATTGTGATATTCATGACTACCTCTAACATCTAAAATGGAAAGGCTGGAATTTATAGTTTACCTCTGTTTTACTGGATTGCCTAATTGATCATTTCTTTTGAGATCACAAGCAAAACATACATGCCATTTTTATTCTAAATACATATATATTTCTACAAATTACAAATTTAGTCTTACAAAATTTAAATTTGACTAATTCGTACTTTTAGAAAATGTATAATAAAGTTCTCAACCACAATGTAAGATCTTGAAATTTTTTAAATTAAAATTAATTAGTCACTTTATATATAAATGGTCACTATATATAATTTTTAATATTATGTCCAATAATAGAACTTTGAACTTTTAGTATTGAGTAGACCTTCCACCAACTTTTTTAATGAAATTAAAAAAATTAGAGATATATGTTATTTAAAAAAAAAAATTGGATTAAGAAATAGACACAAATCTCTTCTCTAAGTTTAATGGCTAAAAACTAATAAGTTAATTATATTCTAACGGGTTATTGCCATTTTTTCTTCTCACACACTTGTATGAACCTTTGTATAACTAATTAATAGTTATGGTTGAATGACCAAATATAAAATTCAATTTTGATGAAAAAACTCGATTGTAAGATGTTAAGATTTCTACATTGACGTGGTAAAATTAAGTGTGACGAGTTGAGAGTTTGAGTATTAGAATAGATTTGCTCTTTCTTCAAACTATCATGTTGTATTGATAGGTATAGGTCCTTCTTAATATGATTTCAAAGTTGCATTTAACTCATTAGATTGGGCATGTTCCTTTTGTATTTTTTTCAGATTGGGACATATTAGATACTTTTGTTAGGCTGATCGAGTATGGTTGTCCAAAAGCCAACTCCACTTTTAAGACTCACTTTGATTTTAAGGTATTTCTTTTGACTCGTTTGTTGTTTTTATTATTGTTTGATATCGATTATGTACTTTGCTTCAAACCACCTGTAAAATTTTCTAGTCAGTATTGTCTTTTTAATTTTTATCCTTATTGAGTCTATAGGTGTCCTATTTGTTCATCAATTCAACATCATAAAGATCAAATAAGTTAATTATTCAATTATATTACACAAAAATTAACATGAACTTTCTTCCTCTAATAACTTTTGCACAATAAATCAACAAGACACATGTGAATAAATGTAAAGTAAAGCCCCTAGAACAAGAATCAGATGCCATTGTAGATTGAGTAGGAAGATGTTAAAGTCAACTAATTACTTAAATTATATGAAACATTTGAGTGAAAAATAGAAATCTTATAAATGTGAAATAAAACCCCATAACTTAAACGCTATCTTCTTTTTCTTTTAAGTCTCTTACAATTTCAATTCTCACTAAATTAATTGTTTCTTTTGTCACTAATGAGTATTTATTTCTTCAATACCCATAGCTTAAACAATCTTCTCTTTCTTTCAAAATTCCAACAACCTTACTAATTAACTATACAACCCTTTTTGACTTTCTTTTCTGGTTCATAAATATCAATTGTTTTTTTCTTCAATGGAACATTATAAATATTAACGCCCATATTAGGTTTTTGGATTAAAAGCTATTAATTACGTACCATATTTCGTATTTACTAAGTCAACGTATATATAATACAATTGACATATTTTTTATAGGAAATTGAATCAAATGATAAAACCATTTAGAAAAAACAACTCATGACACCAATTCTTTGCATGCATATTGTGAATGTGGCAAAATTAGTAATATCAAACAGCTATTAGACGATAATCATAAGGTTATAGGAGGGTTATCAAACGGTAATCATAGGGTTATTATAGAATATCACTTTTAAATTTGCTACTTTTACAAAATTAAAAAAATATTGTGACATGAACTCTATTATCATAATTTCTTTTATTATTTTTACAAAAGTTTCCAAATTTATGAGGTATTGATCGAACTTATTGTCACGCAGGTGATCTCGAATGGAAAATGGAGTCTAATCAAGGCTAGTGAAATCATTACAAGTCATTGCTACACCTATTTTGAGTCCCAATTTTCATCCAATCATTCAAATAAATTTGTTCTTAAATGTAATTCGAAGCATTTAGAAAAAAGTCAAAAATATTATTGAAAGATATAAATATTTTTTAAACCACTCAACAAAATTCAAGGTGATTCTTTAAGGTTAAATTTACAAGTTTAATCCTTGAACTTTTTAGGCTTGTGATTGTTTAGTTTCAACTTTCAGACATATAAAATTAATCTATGAACTTGACATTTTTTTTTCAATTTATGGATCTGTTAACTGAAAATTTAAATTTTAGAGTTTTATTAGACATAAAATCTAAAAATATATCTAAATTGAACAATTATTTCTTTAAAAATTTGAATTTAGTCATTAGAAATTTTTTAGTCACAATTTTAATAAAACAAAATAAAGATGAACAATGTCACCAAATTTATAATTTAACCTTTTTATATTTTAACTCTACGAAAATTAGCCAAAAAGGTGTGTATAAACTAAAAAAAACAATTAAAAATGTTTACTAATGATCAAAATAGGAGTTTTTGTACGAATGATTCGTCTTTGTACAATTGTAACCCTCTAAAGATGGATTATTTGTACAAATTTGTAGCTTTTTACTTACATGATGTTTCACTTTTTTGGGAGCACAAACCCATCACATAACAAATATATATCCATCCAATCTGATTAAATCTGTCCTAGCTTGAGATCGATTTTGGTGAACATATCTTGATGAGTACATATCCAGTCTGATTAAGATTATTCCAACTCTGATTTTAATGATCAATATTTTACGATGGATATTTTCAATGGACTAAACCTTTTCTTTTTAGAATTGTAACTCTAATTTTAGATTAAGCAATAATTTTGCAACTCAAATACATGTTTCTTTTAACTCCACAAACATTCGTACTTCAAAACTCTCAATTTAACTCGTAAACAGTCTCACTGTGTGTTATTATTGTTCTTTTGAAGATAATGATGGTGTGTTATCATAATTAATTGTTTATGACTTTGAAAAAATAAAAAGGATATATGTTTAACTTGAAGCATGAATGTCATATGGTCATAAATAACTACTTCCATCTTCTTTAAATTGTTTAATGCAAACTTTATTATATAATACTTAACCATGGTTAGAAAACATCATAGAAATGTCCCATTAATGTTCTCATTTGACCTGCTTAATTAAAAAAAAAAAGAAAATATAAAATTATAAATTAGAGCTATTCAATAACAACTCCACTAACAAAAAAAGTCTTTGAATTTTAATTCATGGTATATATGTGAAGCATGCAAACTAAAGCATAATTTTAATATATTGATATTTTTGTGTGTATTACATCAATTTTTTTTTTCAATAACAAAGGATGTACTAAAGTTGGATTAATAATTATTTTGTTTTTAGGTAAGTGATATAGTATTTTACTGTCCCTAAAAAAGGAAAAAGAGAAGTGATATAATAAATATAATTTTGAAAAGAAAATTTAGTACATGATGTCATGAATGTTGAATTTTGAATTTTGAAGCAGAGAATAAGTCGGAATTGTATTTACATAATTCTCTGTATCAATTCGACAAAATTCCCAAAAAGAGAAATTAATCATGAAATAATTGAAGGATAGAACAAACTTTTCTTTCAAATTAACCTTTCTTAGGTAACTTTAGAAAGTTGGGGAAACTCTAAAATTTTCAAAATTTTACCTTTTATGGATTATTTAAAAAAATATATATTTATAGTTTTTTCTGAAAAATATTTAATTAGAGTAATTAAGGTCATTAACATCAATTAATTTATTTTTTTTAAAATTAAGTTTATGAAGTCTATTATTAGAATTGAAATTTAAAAGTATTTTCAAGATTTTGTCTTTTCTTTTTGTTTACTTTTTAAATTGCAAATTTTTACTCTTTTCGTTTACTTTTGAAAAGTATTTTCAAAATTCAAAACCAAGTCAAGTATTGAAATTTAAGAGAGAGAGAAAAAAAAAAGTAAGGTTGGGATTGGAAATAAAATAAATCAAAACAGGACCAATGTCACTTCTAAAAAGATAAATAGGAAATAGGAAATCTCATTAAAATCTTTGATACCTATTCTAAACAAATCTACTTCGAAAAATAGCCCAAATCATTACTATTGAAATTAGAAGGATCAAATCTTTACTTTAATAAAAGTAAAGGATAAAATGTGATTTTTAACCTAAATATTAAAAGTACTCCTCTTTTAGAAGAATTGTTATGTATTAGTTTTATTCTAAACAAACTTTGATTGGACTCAATATGCTACTAAAATTATTGTTATGCATTGTTGAGATAATTTCGTATTTTAGGAAGTTTCAAATTAGCGGTGGGTCCACCCATTAATTTGCTGATGTATTTTAGTAAACACCATAAATGTAAATGAAAATTATGATTTTTTCTTTTTTCATTTGAAGAAACGAAAATTATGGTTCTCATTATTTCCACTCGCAGTAAATAAAAATTAATGAATAAAAAGTAACTTCACAACTTTAGAAAATTAATAGGTTTTACATTAATTAAGATGATATCATATAATGTGAATTAATAAACAAATGAAATATTTAATTTAATGTGAAAGATTAAACGCAAAAATAATGGCGTAGATCAGCAGAAGAGGAACAAAATAGCGTCTTTCTTCATCTTCAGCCTCTGTCCCCTCAATTCTCTCTCTCCTCTTTCTTTCT
>JBBPDI010000022.1:4838231-4858056 GCA_037974545.1 Cucumis variabilis
ATACCGAAAACCATCGTCCTTCAATGACTTGTTTGACGAAAGCCCAGGCTTCTGATCCCATACTTTTCTTTTTTCACTTTACAAAGGAATATGAAAATTTTTGAAATTGTGATTTGGGAAAAGAATAAATTTTGGTGTAAAATAATGGAAAATTAATTAGAGAGTTGTTGATTATTACACTCTTTAAAACAAATTCAGTTCAATATTTGCGCACTATACGTTTACTTTACGCGCATTGGTAAAAAATTAATGATGGACAAAAAAACAAAGTGAAACTTCCTTAACTTTATCAGTTGTGGTCAGTATAACCATTTTCTTTCGTTATACCCAATCAAACATCATAACATTTGTAAAATTTAAAATAAAATAATTTCTTTTTCTCTACACAATAACATTAAAGTTTCTATTTTTGGTAAATTTGTTTTTGAGCTATGGATATCATGTCTCGAAAAATTCGAAATATCTATCTATCTATCTATATACACGCTAAGTAAAATTACAATTTTATTCGCTAACTTTTTAAATTTGTGTATATATGGTTGGTATATTTTAAACAATGTCTAATAAGTTTGTTGAATTTTGATTTTTTGTCCGATTGGTTCAATATCCTTAAAAATGTCTAATGAATTGTGAGCTATCGATTTTGTATTGAAATGATTTGTTATATATATAAAACAATACAATAAATTAGAGGACTACCGATATATTTAAACGTCTAAGGACATTGGGAAACAAAGCGTCGAGAATGACCTACCATTCCTGCTGTCTCTTTGCAAGTGTCGATTGAGGGGAGCATGCCTGACGTCTATATTTAAACGTCAGGACAACTCCGTTATTTTGATTTTTTATATTTTTTAACAATCGTTCTTTGACGCCAAGGAATAAAACGTCAGGAAAAGAAAATTAATTATTTAATTGGACAATTTTTCTCGAAGTAATGGAGAGAAATGTTGGAAAAAGTCAAAATAATTATTTAATTGTTCGACCTTCTCCGACGTTTTTACAGGCATGTTAGGGTTGGTTCCAACATCCCTGGCGTCTATGTTGACCACGTCAGGGAAAATTGAATAAATACATTTTAATGTTTAATTTTCCTCGATGACATTAGTACTATAACGTCAGTCTTAGTTTACACTATCAATGATGTTTTACATTATGGTGTCGGGAATGGTGGTGTTTTTCTATGTGTTTAAAAACGTCGAAAAAGCTTAACACTATTTCATGTTCTGTGTTCACAAAACACACAATAAAAGGAAAAGAGAAAGAGGGCCAAGAGAGAGAGATATTGCTCGTCGTTCATTGTCGTCGTCGCTAGAGTTTTCTGTCGCCCACCATCCTCTTTCATCTTTCCTCGTCACTGCCACTAATCTAAATCAAGGTTTGTTCTTTTTTTTTTTGAAATTAGAAAAATGAATGTATTGATATGATATAATCGCTACAAGAAGGAGGGGTTCTGCTGACACACCTGTGCGTCAACATAAATCATAAAATGCATCGGGATAGGCTTATCCCGATATAGAAAACCATGTCGGCAAGTGTGTCAGAATTATCGTGTTGGGATAGGCTACACCGACGCACGAACGACGTGATGATATCGAAAAAAGGTTTTACCGACGTGTGCTTTGCTCTCCCAACGCGTTGACCAGACATCAACAATACCTATATTGACGCATCTTGTACGTCGAAGAAGGAAAAAATTGATGGGACGTTGGGTTACCTGCGATCGATTATGCGTTGGTATAGGGTTCATGCCTGACGCGTTTTGTGCGTCGGAAAAAACTGTTTATAACTTTGTTTTAATTTATTATTATATATATAATTATTTTTGTATTGAGAACGAATTCGATTTAGAAATTCAATAAAATTCTAAAAAAATTAGCATAAAATGAAGAACATACCAAAATCGAATCTAGATTCATATTAATTCAAGCATTAAAAAAATACATGTGTTTAAGTTCAGAAATTACATGAAAACTTAAAACTAAAACTTGAAAACATAATTCTAAACATCGTGGATGCCAGTTTTTCCATGCCTCCCAACCTACAAATAACAGAAAATTAAATATCAAACATATATACAATATAAATTCTAAACAATTCATATAAATTTTAGTTAAAAAATATTCAACAATTTCAATATATACAATACACAATCTACAATCCACAATATACAATACATATACAACCGAATATACAATATACATTTATTTAGGAAAAAAAATAAATACAACTCTTTATAGGAATTTAGAGACGGCGAAGTAACTCGACTACGAAAGGAGGACAGTAGACCGCGAATGGCGATGGTGACGAGCAAGGACTTGACGGATGGTGACTCATGATAGACGACGGATGACGACACTCACTCTTCTCTCTTTCTTTTTCGTTCTCTCGTGTGTTCTGTGTTCTGTGAACATAAAACATTTTATAATAAGGGGTTCTTGTGACGCAACATGAATACTTCGTGAGAACCACCTATTCTCGACTCTATAAGTGACAACATCAACATTTTTCAGTAATCTCGATGTTGTCACATGGCTTCGGGAAAAACTTTTAAAAAAATTTCAAACATCACACTTTCCTTCGATGTTGTCAGATCCTACGTTGGCAAAAAGTAGGCCAATTCTGACAGTCACTTTTGGCATCGGGAAAAGTTACAATAATTACTTAAAGGTTTGAATCTTTACCGATGTGGTCAACATCAACATCAGCATAGGTGGAGCAATTATCAATGTCATGTAGGTATGTATCGGGATTGCTCTAAATTTAAATAACAATGTCAACTTTTCTCGACGTCGTCATGCTTGGCGTTGACAAAGATCTCCATTTGCGACGTCTTTTTCAAGGCGTTGGGGAAAGGTTCTTTTCTCGACATCTTTTATCCTTACGCTTGTTCCTGCATCGCGAGAAACCTTTTTTCTTGTAGTGAATATATGCTTTTAGGATTTAGATTCAAATGTATGTTATGTATTAAAAAATATATGTATTTAAATTTAATCTCAAATTTTGAATTATTTTTAGATTTTTGTATTAAATTTGAATTGGTTTTAGGATTTAAGATTGATGTTGAGTACTTGAGATTGAAAAATAATTTGAATGCGTTGAGATTTGTGGGGTAATATTGAATTGGTAGGTGTTTATTGAATTTGAGATTGGGGGAGGGTGTTTATTGAATTTGAGATTGTTATTTAATTTGAATTTGATATTTAATTTCAATTGAAACTCAATTTGAATATGAATTTCAATTTCAATTTAAATTTAAATATTTGGAAATGATAGATAGCTTGTAAAAAGGAATTAGTCATTTGTGGTTGATTTGTTTTATAGCTATCTTGTAGTTATGGTAACCTAGCTTTTTATGTCAAATTTATCTTCTAATTTGTTAGTAGTGTTGGGGGTTATTAGGTAGTTTTTAATTAAGAATGAATTGGAAGTGTTAGTTATATTAGCAGTGTTAGGTAGTTTTAAACTTAGATTTAGTGAAAGTTAGAGGATTGGGCATATACAACGGTATTCATTAAGTAAATTCGAGTAAGTTAGAGCACTTGAGATGGGAGATATAAGACTAATCAAACATATTTATATTTTAGGACTTTTAACGATGGACAAGAGTTGGATGAAACTTAGGGATAAGTTTTCGGTTGAGCATAGAGAGGAAGTGTCCCAATTTTTAGAGTTTATTGCAAAGTATCATGTGAGTGATTATGGATGAACAAGGTATCCATGCAAGAGATGTAATGAACTCAAATTGGGACTCATTAGAGGGTGTGAAACTACATCTATTAACCATTGGCATATCCTCTTCCTATACAAATTGGGTGTATCATGGAGAGTCCGTGAACTTGCATAGAGGTATACAAAGAATATTTGATGAAGGAACTAGCAATAGTACCTTTTGATGAAGGAACTACCACCAGTAACCCTTTTCCTAAACAAAATGAAATGTTGGATATGCTTCATGATCTACAAACTCCAATTGAACACATAGAAGAAACAGAGGAAGGTTTGGATAATGAAATGTCGTTTAACAGTGGGATATAGATATAGAACAAGAGAAAACAAACATATTTCAGGAGTTATTAACCTAAGCAAGTCGTAAACTATACTCCAACTATTCAGAATTTTCGTTCTTGAACTTTTTGGTTATGATGATGCATGTGAAGTTTTTCATTGGTTGGAGAAACAAGTCATTTAACATGATGTTAGAGATAATAAAATGTGCATTTCCAATGTGTGGTACCAATATCCTTAGTTCATTCTATGAATCCAAACGAAAATTGCATGAGTTAGGTCTGGGATATAAGACTATTCATGCTTGTAAGTACGACTGTGTATTGTTATGGAAGAAGTTTGGGGATTTGCAATAGTGTCCAACTTATGGTGAGTCTTAGTACAAGGTTAGTTCTAACAGATCAGGGAAAAAATTCCGCAGAAGGTATTACGCTACTTTCAGTTGGTGCTAAGATTACAATGTTTGTTTGTATGATAAGAAAGCTCGTTTGACATGAGATGGCATAAACATTAATGAGTGGAAATAGAGAATGTGTTGAGACATTCAGCTGATGCAGAAGGATGGAAACACTTTGATTCTAAATTTCATGATTTTCGTTTAGATCCACAAAAACATTTGTTTGGGGTTACCTTCAGATGTATTTAATCCGTTTGGTCATATGAGTACCTCATACAGTATGTGGCCTGTGGTGTTAATTTCTTGTAATTTTCCACCTTGAAAATGCATGAAAGAGTCAAACTTCTCTATGTCATTAATCATTCCTAGTCTAAGATCTACCTACAACCATTGATTGAGGAACTGAAAGAGTTATGGACTTTTAGTGTGTATACGTATGATTCTCTTACGGTTCATTTTTCAGTTGCTTGCAGCCTTGGACAATTAATGACTTCCTGGCATATGGTGACCTATATGGGTAGAGTACGAAGAGGTATCAGACATGTTCCACTTGCATGGAAGATAGATCATCATTCGGGATAAAAGAAAAAAATAGCTTTCATCGGACATTCATGCTATTTTTCAAAGAACCACGTTTGGAGTAGAAGTAGGTTGTATGATAAAAAAGTAGAGCGTAGGTTCCTCCAGTGGTAATGGATGGACATGAAATCTTAGAACAACTAGGTTTCGTTAGAGTTTTTAGTTTTGAATAAGCATCTTTCGTTAAAAGATAAGAAAAAATGATAGCTTTTAATTTGACTCAGAAAAGTATTTTTCTTTTGAGCATCCTTACTGGTCGAGACTGCTAATTCGTCACAAACTTGATGTAATGGATATTGAAAAGAATGTTTGTGACAACTTGGTCATTACGTTGTTGAATATTGAAGGGAAAAATCAAGGATACTATGAATACTCGGTGGGATCTACAAGATTTAAAAATAAGAAAAAGGATTTACACTTTATAGAAGTCGGTAACAGGTTGGTGAAGTCAATACAAGTTACATGTTGACTAGCAGCGAGCGACGGGTTGAGTTTTGCAAGTTTCTGAAATCATTTAAGTTTTCTGATGAATTCGTTTCTAATATTTCACGATGTGTGAATGAAATAGAGAGAAAAATACTAGGTCTCAAAATACACGATTGTCATGTTTTGCTACACCAATTTCTACCTATTGGTGTTCTAGCATTCTTACTAAAAAATGTCTACACCGCTGTTACTAAATTGTGTATTATTTTTCATGATTTATGCGCTAAAACGATAAGAGTAAGTGATTTGGGCAAATATCATAATCATACTTTACAAATTGGAAAGAATATTTCCACCTGCCTTTTTCAGCGTAATGGTACATCTTGTCGTTTATCTACCATATGAAACCAAGGTTGCTGGTCCTATTTCTTACAGTTGAATTTATTCATTGAAAGAAGTCTCTGCATACTAAAATAGTATATTCGCAACAAAGCATGTCTTGAGGGGTTTATTGCACAAGGATATCTGATGAACGAATTAGGAACTTTTTGTTCAAGGTATCTAAGTGGGATTAAGACTCGATTCACTAGAGATGAACGAAATGATGATAGCATTTTAGAGGACGAGCTAATTGGTGAGGTCGAAGTGTTCGCTCAAAAAGTACGATCATTGGGAGTAAGTTTTTGAAGCATATCACAGGAAGAGAAACACCTCTTTCATTAGTACATCCTCAACAATGTAGATGAAATAGCAAACTAACGCAAGTACGCATTTCTAACTTTAATTCATAATCCATTCGATATCTTATGTCTTTGTTATTGTCGTCACATAAACTCACAATTATGTACTTTAGAAAACACCTAAAGTTGATACGTCGTTGGAGTGAAAGTGTTTCTAACATTTTTAAAAGATAACAAGGAGCATTTCCTGATTGGTTCAAACCTCGAGTATATAAAGTAAATGAATTCGAGAATTCGTACATGCTTATTTGACACTTTATAAATAATCCATTTACATCAATTTTAGGTTATAGAAACACGTGAGAGAGAAGATATTTCTGAAGATTTCTTCTTACTCGCAATGAGACCTTCACTTGAGGTTTGATCTTATAGTGGATATATTGTCGGTGGCATACGATTTTCACACATTGAAGTGTGATTCTCGATGCACAACACAGAATAATGGAGTCATGGTAGTTGATGAAGGAGTAGAGGTGCCGACAAAAATTTCTACGGTGTTTAAGATGAAGTGTTGCACGTTTGATATCTATTTGGACGACATGCTTGACTATTCAAGTGTAGATGGTTTGACACAGACAACAACAAAAACCGTAGGACGCACATGAAACAAGGCTACAAATCAATCAACACGTCTTGTTTTGGTTTGTTGAGAAACCAATGATTCTCGCAACCCAGGCACATCAAGTGTTTTACCTCGAGGACTTTAAAAAATGTACTAATTGAAAAATTGTTTAAGTGCTGCAAAATAAACGTGTACGGAACGTGCCAGAAGTACTAGAAGATATTGAGAATGATAAAAAACTTAATGTATTGGAAATCATTGTCAGACATCGTGTGGACGAACACATTGAGGATGACACACTATGTGCAGAACTGAAGTTGATCCTACAGTGGTGGAAAGATTGAATGTGCGTCATGTCGCAGACGATTTCATACACGATGATGATGAACAATTTGAAGGGATTAAAGCCCTTGACAGCAGAAGATTTTACTGAGACCTTAGATCAATTTAATTGGAAACTTAAAAATACCGTACATTGGTAAACAATTATAGAAACAATTTTTTTATAATTTAAACTAAGGTTAAGCATGCTTATACAAATTATAGATTAGAGAATTATAAAATAGAGTAACTTACTCTTGTTTACGTCTCTGAATCTACAAATCAATGAATTTGGGACACCATCCGTTAGAGACCTTTCTATTCTTTGAGATGAGATTGCTTTATGGGAACCAATTGGAATGAAAAAAGATTTTTGAGAGAATCTCTAAGAGGATTCGCAGAGAGACAAAAGCTTAAGTTCAAAAACCTGTTTTCTTTAGTGTATTTATAATTCTCTCTTCTTCAGAAGGTAGGAGAGAATCATGAGATTATATTAATTTTAAAAATATTAAATTAATAAAAATATCAAATTAACTAATTAATTAAATAATATTTAATTAATATTTCATTTAAATCATATTTAATGAATACCTCTCACATATCTTATAGTTTTAATTTAATTTAATTAAATTAAATTAAACTAAACTATCAATTAATTGCTAAATTAAATATCTTATATTTAATTTAATTCAAAATTGAATCATATTCAAATATAAATTTCTCTCATAACCAATAATTTTAATAGAAATCCAATTCACATTAAATTAATATTTGAGCTCATTGAAATATTTTATCTCTCATAAATTAATTTTGAATCATATCCAAAATTAAATTTATATAATAAAGTTTCATAAAATTTATATTATAATGTATCACTATACATTAAACTAATTCCCTAAGTAATTTTGAACATTTCAAATTACAACCAATATAAATAAAACTCATTACCCTTTACGAGCTAGGAAGGGGACCTAATGGACCTACAGATCAGAAGCTACAACGATATGAGTTTAATTGGCTAAACTCATTAACTATATTAATCAATATTCATTACTTGTGTGTACACTCCACTAAAGACTCACAGTTGAACTCTTTTCAATGTAGATATATTTCTGCGTCCACGGATATAGACCAATAACAATAAGTTAGTCTTTCACAAGTATTTGTAACCCATCTCGTGCCATAGAGAGAGTACGATCATAGAAAGGGTTCGTAACCCTTCTGTGTCCATAGTCCTACCAATAAATAGAAACCATTTGTTCAAGTCCTAGAGACACCATTTAAGAAAACACTCATCTACTTTCCCTAAAACCGAGAAGAAGTGAATTCCATCTTATGTAATTATGTTTTCAACTCTCCACTCGGTATTGTCCCAAAATGATAAGCATATTGAGTCAGCAATCTGGTCACTCTCACTTATACAAATCAAAGGACAATCTCTTGCGAACAGGAGCTCATAATACACTCAAAATTAAGACTAAGTTACCTAAGTCATCTTAATAAAATAGAAACCTAACTAGTTAACGGAGTTACATCTAATGGTTATTATTTCGTGGTTCGGTCTTATATAAACTCATTGCATAAGATACCCTCACTCGCATTCACCTACTCGAATGCATTGGATCATTACGTTTGTATCAAATACAAAGTGAGTCGTATTCATAGTATTGCCAGGATAAGGATGCAACCTTATCCTTATACTATAGACCCTTTTAGCTGATCTCGAACATTGATCGGGTATGTCTCTACATAATGTTCAAGGCTCATCATACAACTTAGGATGTTAGTTTATTGGATTTAGGTTATTAAAAAAAACTTTGTAATATAATCAATAACATTTATTGAAACTATAATAATGACACTTTATTAATAGCGATCAGTGGATGCAATTTACGAGTTTCAAGACATAAATCCCAACACAATTATCATTACCTCAAAGAGAATCAAGTGACGATGAATAACAATGTCTTCTTCACGTATACATATTAGTCATTTTTCTATACATTTAATTTGCGATACTCACATTTGTTTAACGTTTGTTAGTTTTTATGTCTATAGGAATTATGTCATTTTCGAGAGGTGTTCATGAGGTAGATATTTTTCTGAACTTGGACTCGTTATATAACACAAGAGGATCATCTTCGATGGATGATACTTCAGGTTAGTCTCGTTACATAAACACTTAAACCAATACGTATTGGATCTAATATTGTATTTTTTTGTAGATGCCCCTCAACCCACTCCTACTCCCACTCTGTGTAGACGAAAGTGCTCCCAAAACTTGAAGATGAAAAGGTATGTACAACAAAATGGAAAGATCCCTATTTCAATCTCCTTAGGAGAGGAAAAGTATTTCTTGGCCCAAGTTGTTTGTTTCAACTACATGATCGATGTGTTAACATGAGACACATTTTCGATTCATACCTTAAAGTAAGTTAATGTACCGTGAGTGACATTGAGGTCGTCAAGGGTGGCCTACAGGTAAGTTTCTGAATTATTTAACATATATATCTGTTGAATCTACATATGTAAAAGACTAATCCTTATGTATTTTTCTTTCATAGCAATGGTTCATGCTCAATTTTGAAGATCTAGCACTTACTCGGTTGGTTAAGCATCAAATGCTCAGTATGTGGAAGAAATTCAGGGAAGACAACAACCGATATTTCAAGAAGTACAACTACTCTGAAGAAGCACGTGCAAACCCACCACTGAGATTGATTAATCGTGTACAAGATTGACACTTTCTTTGTGATCATTACATGACTCGACAATTTTAGGTGATTTATATCGTCTACCTTAAAATCAATTAACAGTACTTCATTTAATTTGTTGTTTGGATGTAACGTTTTGATCATTGTTTGAATGTAGGAGCACTCAAAGGTCAGTAAGGTTACTAGCCTTACAACCACAGGAGCGGATTTAAGTCGTTCCTTCAACAACAACACGAGCTCGCTAAAAAATGCAATCGCCTGATGGACTGTGTCGAGTTGTCTTGTGAAACACACGCTAATAGGACTGACAAGTTTGTTTCACAAGCAACAACGAATGTGCATGTAAGTTTTTATGAAAACTTTTTTTGTACTTTCTATTTTATTTTCGATAATCTCACAATTTACAACTTGTATTATGAAAAATCAAATGCTGAAACTCCAGTCCTAGCCCACCCCAAAGGGTTCTCAACCACTCTCCGGAGATGAGATATGCGAGACCGTTTTGGATAGACAAATGGACTACTCAAAAGGTCTTGGTTTGGGCCTCAAGCCCAAGTCCCAGGAGAGTCTGCTTCCAGTTCTTCCTCCTCTTATGACCAACAGACATACTTAAGAGAGGTTAGTAAACTAAAGGCTAGCCTTGAAAACATTACCCGCCTAATTGAAGAACAATGAATACGAGAGGAGGAGCGTGACAACTTAATTGAAGAACAACGTAGAAGGGATGAGGAGTGTAACCGAAAAATTGCAGAGATGAAAAAGATGATCGAGGACATCAGTCAAGCACAGAGAGGATCGTGAACACGGTTGGGGTACATATTTTTCAACTTCTAATTTGTTTAATTCCTCATCTATGATATATATCTAATTGTACTTTTATGTTATTTGTAGGTTTGATATTCTTTCTTTTGGCATCCGCCGATTGAGGTTTTAAAAGATAAGGATAGTTTTTTTTTCTTTTAATGTCGTCCTTTTGAACAATTTGAACAACCTTATAAATTGTAGTTTTTATTACACAATCAAATTTAGTAATTGTAATTTTTATTATATAAATTACAAAATTTTTATTATAACAATTTGTTATAAAATTTTAATTTTTGCCTTTAAAGCAGAATAAAAAACATATTATAACAAAAAATAAAAATATAATAATTAAAACAATAATATAATAATTTTGCACTACAAGAAATATCAGTTACAATAGCATCGAAAAAACGCTATCGTTGATTTTTGATAGCGTTTTTGAAATGCTGTCGTAGTTGATGTTATTGAATGTCCATGACTTTTCATAATGTTTTTACAACGTTATGCACAATGCTATAATATGTCCCCAGTGATAACATATATATGATGCTATTAATGCTTTTTATAACGTAAAAAAATGCTATTGAATCATTATGATAGTGTTTATTATTGTGTTGGCAAGTCGCTATCAAATGTTTCAATAGCGTTTTCAATAACAATGGAAACATGCTATAAAAGACATTTTATAGCGTTATGTATAGCGTTTAAAAAGTGTTATGAAAACGTTTCAATAGCTATTTTAATAACAGTAGAAAAACGCTACTGAATATCAGAGAGCGTTTTTTTATTGCATTAGAAAGACGCTATAAAAATGTTTCAATAGCGTTTTTAATAACTTGGAAGAACGCTATGAAAGCCTTTTTGTAACGTTTTTTATTGCATTCGAAAAGCATCATCAGAACCAATCAATAGCTATTTTAATAACATTAAAAAAATGCTATAAATATTTTTTTGAAGCGTTTTATAAATGCTAGCTTTTTAGTTGTGGTATTCATAGAGCCATTAATAACAATATAAAAAATTGATATATTATAATTTTAATTCACTGTTATGAAAAGTTTCAAGGTATTAAAAAAGTACCATAAAAATTTATTATAACAATAAAAAGACATTATAAAAAAATAGAAATGTTAATGAAAGTTTCTTATTTTTATTAGCACAATTCATCTTAATGGAAACAATTTGTAAATACCCTGTTTTCACACACAAACTTTATTGTTGATGAACCTCTCT
Source organism: Cucumis variabilis (assembly GCA_037974545.1). Classification (NCBI taxonomy): domain Eukaryota; kingdom Viridiplantae; phylum Streptophyta; class Magnoliopsida; order Cucurbitales; family Cucurbitaceae; genus Cucumis; species Cucumis variabilis. The sequence continues at coordinate 4,850,016 of JBBPDI010000022.1, forward strand.
AGAATTTTTTTTTTGGAATAATACAAACATATAACTATAATTCATCTAATAGCAATTATCCATTATTATTATTGTAAAATCAAATATAATCATACATATATTGACAGATCAAGTCATAATTTGCCATAGTATAAAGGTATAATCCACATTCATCAAAATCTAGATTCATAATTATAACCAAAATATTCAAATTTATAACATACCAAAAAAAGAAAGCATTATATTCATTTAATGTTTGAAATAATCATCAACACTTATAAGTTCCAACAAATTCCTTAACTATTAGATCAAGTAAATTCTTAATTCAAATAAAATGACTTCATATATATAATCCCAAAATTTTGATGTGATAAAAAAATATCCAAATTGTAGCAATACCAAAATAATCCCATATATGTGTTGTTCCATTGTTTTCTCCACACATCATTCACCTAACAAAAAATTAAAAAAAAAATATCATTATCTAACTCTAACAATAAATTAGTTAAAGAACTAAATAAATACTTAATTCACAAAGTAAATAATTTTTTTTACATAGTTTGACTTTATCCATTGGCCATGCTACAGTAGTGCCTACATCATCATCAATAACAATAATGTTAGAAGTAGCCTCCATAAGAAGGAATTTGGTATTTTCACAGTATCAACCCACACATGAACTACGTTGGGGCCAAGAGGTACATGCTGGACAAGAATTGATGGGTTATTGGAGGACCATATACCTTTAGCCATGACTTCTCCTGAACCAATCCAATCTAGTAGCAAACATTTATAGGGAGTGTTGGTAGTAGCACTCTTTTTCAACATTTGTATGGTTAGAAAAATCTCAAATAGTAATACTTTTCAGATAACAAAGGAGCAAAAAAGTTACAAATGAATTTATAAGGGGAGTTTATGATTGGAGTAGGAGTAGGAATATTCATCGATGATGGTACTCTAACGGGATCATTCGAATTTTGTTCACTTGTTTTTTCCTATATAAACAACAATGTCAAAATATGCTATAAAACACAGTTTAGGAAACTTTAAGAGTGTGATGACAAATTTACCTTGTCCTTTAGTAAGGAAGCTACCACACCTTTCAGCTCATCTACATCGGACATTAGGTTGTTATATTTTCTTTCAAGAGATTTGATGGTTTTATCTTTTAGAATTGATGTAGCCACCTTCGATAGAGTCACACCAAATCCTAATCCTCTTACATAACCTTGATCTGGACCGAGAACTCTACTAATTGCATATTCAATTACACTATCCGAAGAAGACGCTTCCACACGATTTTGTTCAATACGCTCCTAACCAAAAATCATAGAATAACTATTCAAAAATCATGGGGGGGGCATGAGACGGTCACAACAAGTCATTTAGTTGAAGACATTAATCCAATGGACTAAACAATACTTGTTAATACTTAGTAAACAAAACATGGAACATAAAAAACATCATTGGGGGTAGGGGCAGAGAAGGCATCAGAGAAAGTCACAACATTTAAGAACTACTTAACTCTCAAAGGGCAAAAACCAAACAATAGATCAAAACAGGTGGCGTAAAGCATAGTTCATGAAATAAGTCATCTAGATGAAGAAATCAATACTCAAGTGGAAATAATCCAACTACAAATTAATACTCAACAGTAAAGAATGCATAGGACATAAAAAAGATCATTGTGGGGTGGGTGAAGGGATGAAAAAGGCATTAGAGAAAGTCACAAATGGAAGCAACTATAAAAAAATGGCAGTTCAATACTCAAATGTCAGCAACTATAAAAAAATGGCAGTACAATACTCAAATGACAACAACTATAAAAATGGCAGTTTAGTACTCAAATGACAGCAACTGTAAAAAATGGCAATTCAATACTCAAATGGCAGCAACGATAAAAGTGGCAGTTCAATACTCAAATGGAAATAACTAAAAAATATGACAGTTCAATACTCAAATGGCAACAACTAAAAAACATGGCAGTTCAATACTCAAATGACAACAACTATAAAAAAAACATAGAACAGTCACAACAAGTCATTTAGTTGAAGGCAATAATCCAAGGTCCTAACCAATACTTTGTAAACAAAACATGGAACATAAAAAAGATCGTTGGGGTGGGTGCAGAAGGCATCAGAGAAAGTCACAACATTTAAACAATACTTAATTCTCAAAGGGCAACAACCAAGCAATAGATTGAAACAAGTGGTGTAAAGTATAGTTCATCAAAAAAAGCTATCTAGTTTAAGAAATCAATACTCAAATGGAAATAATCTAACCAAAAATTAATACTCAATAGTAAACAACGCATAGCAAAATGGCAGCAACTCAAGTGACAGATACTATAAAAATGGTAGTTCAATACTCAAATGGCAGTAACTATAAAAAATGGCATTTCAATACTCATATGACAGTTTCTATATTCAATACTCAAATGGGAGCAACTATAAAAAAATAAAAATATAAATAAAAAATAGAAAAGATAAACTAAGAAGAGTGTCGGCTACTTGCGAGTTGATAGGTTTTCAATCTTTCTTCACATGTGCTTTTGTCCAAACATCTACCCAGGTAATAGAAGTTGAAGAAGAAGAGTTTTTCTACATTGAAACACAATAGTTAGCTATATACTAGCTATTTGTGCTAAATATAATAATGTCATTAATTACATAAAATATACCAAATCTTCTGCTAGTCGAGCATAGCCTTTACGACTACAAGTGTGAGGAAGTTGCTTTTTTTCATATCTTTGAACTTATTGCTTTTTGCCTGAAATCCGTACTCAACGAGCTATCAATAAAAGTTAAGACTAAACTTGTTTCCATACCTTGAACCAAAGAAATAAATGTCACCAACTTTCATACTATAAACATACCTTGAATGTTAGACAGGTTTTATCTTTGACAAAGTCATTCCAATCACACATTGAAGAAATGTTATCTGGCTTGAATTTATTCAACTTATCACCATTTGAAGCTTCACCAATATTACTCACCAGGCGAGATTTGCTTGCTCTCTACAATCCACCCATCTTTTGGAATAAATGTTTCTTTTACCATTCATCAACATTATATCGTGCCTAAAGAATAAAATCATTTAGGTAGTGATTGTATACAAGAAAACTCAAATTCTACTCATTATATAAATATATAATTATAAATTACATACTTGAATAGAATGCCACAATATTTTTTTTTGTCGGGTTGAAAGTTTCTTCCAAGATTCAATATTCACTGGCATCGCTTCTCTGACCAGTGAGCCCAAAAATGAAGACAAGCCAACTGATGTTTCTCCAATAGGTTGTCCATATTTGTTGTACCTCACACTTACTTTCATTTAAGGCTCCATTGCTATTGTTTTCCAAATCAAATTTGAAAATCATTAAGTCGAGCATTAATTGCATTCCTATTTGCAATCCTAGGAACTTGTCAGTCTTCAACTTTTCCATCAAACCATGACTTCTTTCATCTACACGAATGAGATGAAGGAGAAAAACGTCTAGACCCATATACACTAATTTCTTACTATGGTACAACCACTGAGAATGTGTGTGCTTTCCACAAATTGGACATGTCGTCTTGTCTTTTGTTGTACACCCAGCAAGATTTCAATAAACAGAAAAGTCATTGATCGTCCACATAAGTACGACTTTCAAATTGAAGTTTGATTTACTAACTACATCATAAACTTTCACTCCATCCCATAAAAATTTCAAGTAATCAATTAATGGTTGCAAAAAAATGTCAATGTCATTGCCAGGCTATTTAGGACCAGGAATAAGTAAAGTTAGCATTACATTTTCTTTTGTTATGCATAATTAAGGAGGTAGGTTGTATGTCACAAGCATGACTGGCCAACAACTGTACCTACTACCAAGGTTAGAGAATGGGTTGAAACCATCTCTTGCAAGATCGAATCTCAAGTTTTGTGGATCATTTGAAAAGTCTAGTCACTTTACATCAATTGAGTCCCATGAAACATAATCGACTGAATGATGCATCTTTCCATCACTACTTTTATGATTCATATGTCATGTTATTAATTCAGCTACATCATGCATTTGGAACATTTGTTTCAGTCTTGGAATCAATGGAAAGTATCTTAACACTTTTGTTGGAACACCCCATTTTATTCTTTTGACGCTTATCTACCTTCCATCGAGAATGTCCATAAATTGGACATGTCTCTAAATCTTTATTGTGCAACAACTCTAAATGGCTTGTGAAACTTTTATTAGTCCAATCACTAATAGCATTTATCTTATATAAAGATACCATAGCTGACATTCTTGTATATTTTGTACAATGAGGATATAGAGAAGTGTTTGCATCTACGACCTTTTGATTAACATCACTATTTGCTAATGGTTCATCCACTTTTTTATCACTCATGAAAGAAGTACTACAAAAGGGTTAACCATCAAACATACACTCTATCGGTACTTCTTCACCATGATGGTACCAAAACCTATAAGTAGGATCCACACCTTTCATAACCAAATGTTCGTATACAACATCAAAGGTTTGATGATTCATGTTCCTACATGTCTTGCATGGACACAAAATTTTGTCTACTCCACCCAACATTCTTTATGTGTTTCACAAAGTTCCATGCTCTCCTAAGATATTCATTGGTTTCTCTATTAAAGAAATCCAAGTTTGCAATTAATATAACTAAATATATTAATCTATTTTAGTTTCATAAAAATTTGACATTCCCTTATCTGTTCAAATGAACCCAATTTTTTGAAACATCTTCAAATTATTGCTACAAGAATGTGAAATGTAATTGAGAACCAACTTTACCAAAGTGAAATCGAGAATACTAGTATACGAAGGTAACATCAACAAAGTACAATTATGAGAAGTATATTTCAGTATTAGTCATAAGTTCACAGCATATACAAAGTACATTTTGTTAATAAACTAGGAGAAAAAATTAAAATTATAACATATTATAAGAACTTAACATAATTCAAGCAATGTGAAAGAGAAAAGAAACCAAGTACAATTCAAGCTTGAAGAAGGAAAATCAGGATAATACGCTTTAACTAGAAAAAGTATCAAATTGTAATATTTTCTCTTTGTAAAAAACAGAATAAAACACATCTTAAGAATGGGCCAAGAACAAGAGTATTGAGGCTCAAATTGTTGGAAGAAATTGGAAACTAAAAGTAATGGATGTAAAAATCCATTTAAAAACTAAAATTCTACATATTTAGTTTAAACTATCTAAAATTCTATACTGCCTTTTTTTCCCTTTCCTTTCTCTTCTTTTTTCTATTCTATTCTATTAAATAATTCAAAATTCTGATTGGTTATAAATTTTCAAATGATACAAGACTACCATTAATGTCCCTTATAATAAGGTTCACAGAGAAAATTAGAAACCAATGAAACATAGTTTTCAATGACTCAATACCATGCATAAAATGTTCAAACAGAAAACATAAGCAATGAAATACTGCAAGAAAAAAGAGGGAGGGGTTGTCTAGAAACAAAGTACCAACCATTCTTAGTTGAGTTGTTCTCGTCAAAAGAAAATCTAACAAAAGGTTTAACAATATATCTAACTTGTGCACAAAAAAATTGCAAAAACTAGAGGAACAAGATTACACCATATATGACTACAAAAAATTAACCTTTACAGTATTCTAAGACTACAAGACTAGTTGTAGCATTATCAAAACTGAAGTTGAGTTCATTCCTTTAGTAAAGGTAGTGAAAGAAGGCCTATGGCTAAAGGTTTTACTGAATGATTTTGGGATTAAACAGACAAAAATTAGAATATCTTGTGATAATATGGCACAATTTACTATCTAAAAGTCATCAGTTTCATAACAAAACCAAGCACATAGATATTACATATCATTTCATCAAAGAAATAGAGAAAGGAGAAATCGAAGTTTTGAAGATACATACCTTAGATAATACCTTTAATATGTTGACTAAGCCGATTACACAACAATAAGTTTGTCTGTTGCCTTAATGTAATTGTCTTCCAGTTACCTAAAAATGGATAGAAGAAGAAATCATATTGGGAATTCACTTGTTGCTTATAAAGGTGGAGATTGAACAGAAGGTTTGATATGAAAAAAAAAAAACTATTTCAGTTGTAACCAATAGCTCACAACCGTTTTTAATCCTTTTTATATTTCAGCCTATAAAAAAAGAATTTATAAGAGAGTTTGAGTTTGATTTATATTTCAACCTAAGTGATATACTTTCTATTCGAAAATTTCATCCATATATAGACAAAACTTCAACAAATTTCTAATGGAAAAAGATTGATTTATGTGCCTTAAATTTTCAGCTTTTGCCTTAATATTAACTTGTTAAAATAGATAAGATTGTTCTCATTAACATCCAGATTCCAAAGTAAATACACTTCTATAAGCTACACAGATTCATAGTGTAGATCCTCATCATAGTCTCAATCTTTGAACACTCACACTTGTAAATCTCACTAAACATAACTAAGAAAACACCAAAGAAAGCTAGAACTTCACAACATAAACTTAAGAAATAAACTACAAACAACATAGCATAAAGCATAAACTAAACATCACATATACTTCTATATAGATTGGTATGTATACAAGCAATCAATACAATCATTGAAGACCTACTTATGCTCCTTCCCATACGAAAATGTATAGGTACATAACGTACCACCAGGTCATAATATTATAGCAAACATAAGGAAGTAACACAAAAATCCATCAAGTAGAACTTCATATTGAAAGCACTATATTTGGAGGAGCAATCATGGATCAAAAATCAAGAAACTGACCTTGAACGTATGTCAGACCCGAATTGCAAAACAATTCTTAAACCTAAACTTAAATGTCACTAATCCAGCCCGATCAATGGTAAGAGATTCAACTTTCCAAAGAATCACCAAGGGTCACTTGCAAACACAAGTCAAAGATCCATCACATCAAATTATAATAAGACACAACTCCACGATCCCATTCAACAAAGTATACAAGCAAAATTAATCTCTTACAAACATAAAATGAAAAGGCACAGATCACATAATTTTTAATAACATCCAACCATAACATCTCTAATAACAAGTTATAAAAAGTATAAAAGCTTGTCATGGGAGTTTCATTCATTAGGCTTTTGGAAAGGCAAAAGATGTTGAAATTCTGAATTTGAGCATCTTCTTCATGCTTTTTGATAAAAGAAAAAAAAGTGGAACAAAGTAGTGATTCTCACATATGAAAGTTAAATGCCTTTGGACGTTATTTAGTTAGAGATGTGACGACACAACTTGCTTGTTGTTGTACTATCATACACTAACATTCACTTACAACTAGACTAGTACACAAGGAAGAATAATTGTTTAGTACCTTTAAACAATGCCTCAAAACCCACTGTTATCACAAAAATTCTGAAATAACTTAAAGAAGTTAGATTCATTCTTTATTCAATGTAGAAAGAAATCTAGTATTTCGTACACAATGACATCTAACTAAAACATTAAAGAAGCATGAATCATATTTATTATGTAAAAAAATGAAACAATCCAGCCTTATTTGATGAAGCAACTTAAAAATAATTAAAAAAAATTGTTATAACGACCCAACTATTCTAACCAAGTCGAAGTCATTAATTTCAACAAAAGACCTTGATTTACACAAAATACTAAATTCATTTGGAACCGTACTCTCAAAGAAAACAAATCTAAGTTTGGGCCCTGTTTTAAATAACAAACATTTCCAAAGCAAAGCTTATAAGAAAACAACAACATGTTCTAAACAGTCTCAAATCCAAAAGAAAACAATAAAACATAGGCAAAAGCAAATTTTGGACGACATTTCCTATGGCATTCACGCTTCCTTCTTGCCTCTCGACGGTTTGCCTCCCTTCTTATCTTTGCCTGAAAAACATTAAACATAAAAGGGTGAGTACAACATACTCAGTAAGGGACCAACTACTGGTCCCGTTAGGGGAAAAATAAATTATTAACTTCCTAAAGGGGTACCCTGCACAGTCTCAGTCTTGTGATCCCGTAGGATACACATAATCAGTCTAGTGTTCCCAAAGGATACACA